>JASDQU010588796.1:62662-72810 GCA_032191745.1 Picea mariana
TGTAATTAATTATTATGACTTTTGGGCAGAGATTTGATTTGACCCAACTAACTATATGCCTATCACACTTGTATGAAAACATAATATTTTATATTGATTGCAGGAGGACAAATGGAACAACCATGTTAAAATCAACTGACCATGACTCCATGAGTGGGGAACATGTTGGAACTACCTCTAGGCTGATTGTTACAAGTGGAAAATAAGAGATTTGGCCATTGGCAGCCCCTGAAAATTAGGGATTTAGAAAGCTGTGAAAATTCCCAAGGGTGGGAAAAAAACCTAGGCAAAAATATTTTTTTTGATAAATAGCATATGTGAGGAGGCAAGACATTGCCAAGTATGCTAGGTAAAAAGAATATTGATTTTCTTGCTGTTATGAACACTATGGATTGAGTGTGAGGAAAGAGGAATCTGTTGGATTTGAAGGACACTACTGAGGAGGAGTTTTCCAAGTTCTCCCTCATGGACTCATGGTCAGGCTAGGGGGTGAATTGGGCAAGTGATTTGGCTGCCCTGTTCTACGGTTGGGAGGAACGCGGTTGTTCCCTTTGTCTTCCTGCGAATTGGTTCGAATATGTTATATCTTCTCCTTCTTTGTTTTGAATGATTTTTGTATATCTGATATCACGCATCTATTCATGCTAAGTTGAAATAATTTCCATGGATGATATATGTTCGTTGTATGAATTTTATAATCAAAGACCAATTCTGGAATAGTTCCTCCTGAAACTAAAATTCTAGGCAGAATCCATCTAGGTGTAAATGAACTTGAAGGAACAGATCTGTCTGCAAATGTATGCCTATTTATGTAAGTTGAAATATTAGACAGGCCTATCTATGAATAATTGAAGTTGAGAAAGTCTCTCCTCATATTACATATAGACTTATATATGTATTTATATATGATATACATCGATATGGTTGCAGTTAGTACCATGTATAGGTTTTATTAAATGTATATCTAATGGTTGCAATAGAAACCCCACTTATATAGAGATTTGTGGTCATAGAACTTGAACAAACAAATGATGCCAATAGGTAACCATGTACCTCTTGTATAAAGAAAATTATTAAATCGAAGAGTCTGAAACTCTCCTTAAACCCTGTTATAGAACCAAATGAAATTAGATAAGTCCACTACTCTGTTATAAGACAATATAAAAGCAGAATACTCCATGAGAATAAGGATTCAAAGATAATTAGACATAACCTAATTACATGTTGTTCGATCTTTTAACCTTTGCGCACAAAAAATCAAGGGACCCAATTGTAGAAATACATACTGTATGAAGTAAGTTGTAATTTTTTTTTTCTGTGAATATACATGCGAACAGCCCACTCGGTGTTCATGATAGTGGGCGACATAGAATTTGACAGCTATGATTGTACAGTTCTGTACCTAGACTTGCAAATTCAAAATGCCTTATTGTTTCCAACCTGTACAGGCCAAAACTCCAATTCGGGACGAGATCCTACTAGTTTAGGCATTTCACGAAAATATTTACGCAATTAATTAACAAGTCGAATTATGAATAGATGGAAACAGACATAGGCTAAATAACTACCAATGCTAATGTTATACCTTGAATAAATTTTGCATGTATATAGGTATAAAACACATAATAATGATGAATGGAAACTGAGAAGTCTTGAGTACAACAACATACTCCTAGTAGTAATCAAGTCCTTATGTTATATATATACTACTGTACTAGGCTATGAAAAATGTTATAATACTACTATACTTCCATGCATGGTAAAGAAAAATTAAATTACTGTGAATAACTGTATAACTAATAATAAGAAGAATCCTGGAAAAATAAACAGAATAACCAGGAAACGATTTAGGCTCTGAAATACAAAACCAATTTTGGAAATGGAGGGAATTATGATAAACTCAAAAAAAATAAAAGTGCAAAACTCGTTTACTCTTCATAAATATCCAGAGTTGAATCAACTCAATATATGATGACTAGGTTACAAAAAGAATGGTTGTCCATATTTTTGTAAAGAAAAGTATAACATAACATAAGAGGTATTGAATTTCACTCCTCTAGTAATTTTCTCGACTTCGCCCGAAAACAGGAGAAGGAATGGTCAGGGAGTAAGCCCCTTCCAAGTTATAATTACCACTACAACTAGACGCAAGGTTTGTGTTCCTTTCTAATATCCGAAGTATTAACATAAAGTAGGGCATATCCCTAACCAACCAATACAAAAAATTTCGACGATATTTATTTATAAGTAATAAAGATGGTATATAGCCTTGGTCCTCAATACCAGTGAACTCTAAAGGCTAAGTCTGAGGAATAATGTACTTTGAACCAGAATACCTTTCGCGTGGACGATAGGAACCAACCCCAGAGTCTCATGGAGTTGACACCTCTGTAAGAGAGATTCACCTTTAAAATCATTAGTATAACATACGAAAATAAAAATAAACCAGAAGCTACAACAGAACCATAAATGGAGGCAACGAAAAAATTCAAATTAATACTTAACTCATGGTTGGAGTCTGGAAACTTGTTCTTGTTGCATTTCTAGTTGAGTAAATGTCCCGAGTCGAGGGAATTTGTCCAGGTATTCCCGATGGGTACCTCGCATCAACGGGGTACCATCATTAGCATGATACCAAGCCGCAAATCTATTTCTCATAAAGGAAATTCAAGAGTACTAACTTTCCAACATATAAACTGTGTAAAATACGTGATATAGATAGATGAAGACCCTGTGTCAACGTTACTTGAAATTCAGAATATGTAACTAAGTGGTTAATACATCCTAAATCAAATAACTGAGGTACTTTTAAGCCAGCCCTAACTATAGAGAAAACCTAGTGTTGAACCCAAAAGGTTTACGCAAATCGCAGAATCGATAAGGGTAGGAATCCCTTTTAATACCCCAAGCCTTATGTCATAGTTTTTTTTTTCTTCTATGTTAAAGAAAGATTTGTAACCACTACAGTCCTTTCCAAGGGTACTAGGTGAATGTAACAGCCTTCGAAGAACATAGGCTATGTATAAGACTCAGATATTTATTTATCGAACCGTGAATGTAACAGCCTTCGAAGAACACAGGTTATGTATAAGACTCAGTTATTTATCTTTCGAACCTCAGAGACTCTTCTGTGAAAGGCTAAGAAGTCACCAGAGATAATTATAAAGGAAAAATTTAATTTAAATATGTGTAATAGAAGATATAGAACATTGCATTCCGTATAGCACCTTCCTTTGAACAACCTTATTATTCAAGCACTGTTTCAAGTTAAAATCTATCTATCTGTATTTTTCTAAGAGTTCTGGACTCTTTAGGCTTGTGCAAGGAGTGCACACAAGAGTAGTTGAAAAAATCTAAGAAGTCGGTGCAAGGAGTGCACTTGAACTCTTTTTTGAGTTCAAAAGAGAGAGTGCTAGGAGGGCACACCAGAACTATTCTAAATCTCAAAAGGAAAGTGAAAGAGAAGGCACACCAGAGTTACTGAACACTTTGAGGATTTAACGCAAGGAGTGCGCAAGGACTCTGCTTCAAGTTATGTGAGGAGATTTCTAGGTGGGCACATTAGAGTTACTGAATACTCTAAGGGGAAAGCGCAAGGAGTTTTCTAGAAAGCCGTCTGAGTCATAGACTACATGAGAAGCACAAGCGTGTGTCAAATACTTCATCTAAAGTTTTGAACAATATCAACAGGAAGAGAACAGAGTGCCATGAGGGAAAAAGAGATCATTTGGAGAACAAAGGGACTGAACCCTTTAAATTCTGAGCACTTAAAATCTCAGGATAAATCATGCAAGTACGTGTACATCCCTGCAAGGAGTGTAGGAGGCGAAATGAGTCTAATTCCTAGACTTTTGAAGGAGCGCAAGGTGAGCACAAGAGAACTTATATCAAGTTCCAAGCTCAGGAGGTGCAATGCAAGCAGAGGCCAAGAAGACATCCCTACAAAAGAGAATCAAAGGTTAAGCCTTGAAAAATTTTAAGAAATCCTTCATCAGAAGGAAAGCACAAATAGCTGAGGAGGAGTAGCTACAACTAGCGTTAGATTAGTTGTTAGGAGAAATCTAGATCGTCGGATTGAAGTCCATACAAGAGGATGAATGCACACAAAGGGAGAACATATCTCAGCCTTCATATCTGGGCACAAGGATCGACAATTGTCAGATCAAGAAAAGGTGCACGGGGTTTAACCTTGGGAGTCCTTCGAACTTCACATATTCGTCGAATTTTGCACAGGGAGTACAGTAGAGGTGAAACTCCTAGATTACAAAGTGAATTGGGACCATCCACAAGCAAGGACATGTGTCTACAAATCCAACAAAGTTCATAATTCCGTCTATCTGACGGAGTTGACGTGTGATAGAAAAGTGTGTGGAACTCCCGAATTTCTGAAGCCCAGAATGAATCCTATCCATTGGCACCAGGTATGCATTGCAATATATCTTGGATTATAGAGATTTTATGCTCCGAAGGATTTCGTGGGAAGGTTGTTTTGGTTCATAACTCCTTGAAGCTCCGAATCTCGAAGAGAATCCTGACCATTGAAAGACGGAGGTCACGTAGCGATAAAATCATGAGCTCCAGTTGACTAGTACTTCGGAGGAAATTATGAGTGGTTTTTTTTGGGTAAAAGACTTTCGAAGTCCCGAAGGGCAGAATTCATCCTATATATTGATTGAAGTGGACACGTGGCAAGAAATTAGACCCTCCGTTAATTTGACATTCAGAGGAAAAGTGAGTTGGAAGAGCCAAGACTTGCGAATTCCAGAGTCTCGAAGCTCATCACGATCGTCGATTCCTCTAGAGGACGAGAGTCCTTGATCTTCGTCGGTTGGAATTTTGGAGTTTGCAGGTCTAGGAGGAAGTGGGTGCTAAAATTGGCAAGGCCCTGAAGCCTGAAGATCGAAGATAATATCAACCATCGATCTTAACGTAGCTCTAGGTCATTGATTCCTATCATCATCTAGAGGTGTGTGTGACTTCAGAGTTTGACAATTTTGTAGTTTGCATCTATTGAAACCCCAAATCTTGAATAGCTGAAGTTTTTACGACAACCATAGATCTCAGTGGAGATTTTGAGCCATTGATTTGAAAAGGAATTCAACACTCTTCCAATTCATTGTTCGGGAGGAACGCATTGCGTGTCTATTAAAACTCCCGAATCTCAGAGGCTCCTAAGTCCCGAATTCTTTGGAGTGTGGAGAATTAGCCCACAGTTTTAAGCCCAAGGTCACATGGATTTCTCCCTTTACCTATCAAATCTCTCTGTAAGGTAATTTAGGGCCGAAAAAGAGGGAAAATGTGTGTGTAAGTCAATTTGAAGGTTCAACAGGATCTTTCAAGATGATCCAGCTCCCAAATTGAGCGATCCTTAGACTGGGAGGTCATGCAAATCCCAAGGAGTGGGTGGGTTTTTACATCACACCTATAGGAACATGCATGTGTTCCAGATACTATAGGTTCAGAAAAAACCTGAGCCTCCACTCAATGTGTCACATAGGCATGTTGACAGGAACACATGTGCGTTCCTAAGAATGCATGTGTGTTCTGAATAACGTGTGTGTGTTCTTGCACACGTTCCTATTGTGCCCTTTTTCAAGGGACCGTGAGTGTGATTTATGGCCATTTTCACAAACCACACCTCATGTTTTCCTTTGATTGAGTTAGAGAGGAGCATAACAACAAACAAAGACTTGAGATCTTTTCACAGTGTCCAACTCAAGCCAGGTATGCTTGAATTTTCCTCCCATTCCAGTTATTTTTTACTTTTATTCAGGTAATTTAATACATTCTAAGAGAATATAAAGTATATAAACTTCTAATCTTATAAACAAATCTCATCTATAAAAATCATAGAGAGTCACCTCTTTCATTTCCTAAGATTTCCCCTCTAAAAATAACTATAGAGAATTGGTGATTTCYATGGGGTAGGTGGAGGGTCTGCACAGGACCGAGAGCATGCTAGGCGTGATTCCATGATAGGTCCTCATCCCCCTAGGTGAAGTCCTAACCCCCCTGGATAGCATCCTCTCATTACAGAGGGATTGCAASAGGAACAAGTAGCTTTATTATAACTTTCTCATTAAAATAAATGATAAATTAACATTTAATCAGAGTAATTATTCAAATTAATTTTTTCATTCATTAATTTAATCCAATATTTTCATACATTTTAATACAAAACCAATGAAATACAATACTTAGCATACTTTTTAGTATAARATTCAAGTAATAATCACATACTTTCTTAAAATTTATTATTATTATTATTTATATTTAACCGTTTAAATTTAACTAAATAAATTTAATATATTATAATAGTTGAATAATATAAATTAACAAAATATTTGGAAAAGTTAAAAATAATAAAAAAAAAAATAATTGTGATTTTGGTAAACAATTATATTATAACTTTGTTTTGTAATCTTCAAATAATAAAAATTAATAAATAACATTATTATTACATCATTATTATTTTAGTGAATGATTCTATCATAAATTTACACAATTATTCCAATCACAATCATTTCACTCCTCATATTTACTTATTTTTGTTTGTAAACATATTTAATCCACATATTGTATCTTGTTCAACAACAAACAATTCACCTTCAAGAAGAGTTAAACATTATATTGCATTATTTGTTATAAGTTTTTGCAATCATAATCCAAATTAAATGATTTCATAAAACTAAAATTTAAACATTATATGACAACTCTAAATTTAAATGAGTCACACATCTCAAATTTAATTTAAAAAAAAATATCATTAATAATGTTAATCATTAGTGTAGTCATAATACATTTTATATAATAAACATGAGTGATATACATATCAATATACATGTCAAATATAAATCTGATCAAAAACAATAAACATCTCATATATACATTTCAAGTAAAATATATAAAAATCAATATACATGTCAAGTACCACTATTAGCTAGGTCTACCACCAAGCTAGAGGAATCAGTGCCTCCAGTACCATAGGTAGAGGTTCTATTATTACCCATGCTAGATAACAATGAATAAAGTAGAGTTTGATATATCTCTCCACCATGATCATGTGGAGGAGTACAAGGAGGAGGATTGGTGGATGGTGCAGCTGGTCAAACACATGGAGGAGGAGGATCAGTGGATGTTTCAGCCAGTGAAATATGTGGAGGAGGTGAAGGAGATGGTGGTGGAGGGGATGTAATTCATTTTGGTGGTGGAGTACCAAGTGGTGGAGAAACTTGTGGTGGAGGATCAACAACATCATCCTCAAAAGATGAGCTAGATGAAGTGGAATGAGAAATACCCCTCAACATATGGATGAGGTTGAGGGAATTGAAAAAATGATGCATCAATGACTACATGTCATGAGGAAGGGTCTACCATATATAATATAACTTGGGTACTTATAATATCTCTCGAACACGTACATGTACCACTCCATGCCTAGTAATCAAAAAAGATATGTCATTTGAAACCTTAGTTTTAACTCTCCCATCTGGCCTACATGGCATGTCATATATCTGTACTGGAGGTGGATAATCTTCTTCGCCCATATTCCTCAATATACATGTCAAGTAACACTATTAACTAGGTCTACCACCGATCTAGAGGAATAGGTGCCTCCACTACTAGAGGTAGAGGTTATATCAGTACCCATGTCAGATAACAATGAAGAAAGTAGAGTTTGATATATCTCTCCACCATGATCATGTGGATGAGGAGGAGGAGGAGGAGTATTGGTGGATGGTGCAACTGGTCAAACACATGGAGGAGGAGGATCAATGGATGTTGCAGCTGGTCAAACACATGGAGGAGGAGGATCAATGGATGTTGCAGCTGGTGAAATATATTGATGAGGAGAAGGAGATGGTGGTGGAGGGGATGTCGTTCATTCTGGTGGTGGAGTACCAAGTGGTGGAGAAACTTGAGGTGGAGGATCAACAAAATCATCCTCAAAAGATGTTCTAGATGAAGTGGAATGAGAAATACCCATCAACCTATGGATGAGGTTGAGGGTACTGACAACATGATGCATCAGTGATTACATGTCACGAGGAAGGGTCAACCATATATCATATAACTCGAGTACTTGTAATATCTCTCGAACACGTACATGTACCACTCCATGCCTAGTAATAAAAAAACATATGCGCTTTGAAACCTCAGATTTAACTCTCCCATCTGGCCTGCATGGCATGCCATATATCTGTATTGGAGATGGATAATCTTCTTCATTCATATTCCTCAAGATACATGTCAAGTACCACTATTAGCTAGGTCTACCACGAAGCTAGAGGAATCAGTTCCTCCACTACCATAGGTATTGGTTCTATCAGTACCCATGTCAGATAACAATGAAGAAAGTAGAGTTTGATATATCTCTCCACCATGATCATGTGGAGGAGAAGGAGGAGGAGGAGGAGGATTGGTGGATGGTGAAGTTGGTGAAACATATAGAAGAGGAGGATCAATGGATGTTGCAGCTGGTGAAATATGTGGAGGAGGAGAAGGAGATGGTGGTGGAGGGGATGTCATTCATTCTAGTCATGGATTACCAAGTGGTGGAGAAACTTGAGGTGGAGGATCAACAAAATCATCCTCAAAATATGGGCTAGGTGAAGTGGAATAAGAAAGACCCCTCAACCTATGGATGAGGTTGAGGGCACTTAAAACATGATGCATCAATGACTACATGTCACGAGGAAGGGTCAACCATATATCATATATCTTGGGTACTTGTAATATCTCTCGAACACATACATGTACCACTCCATGCCTAGTAATCAAAAAACATATGTGATTTGAAACCTCATTTTTAACTCTCCCATATGGCATGCATGGCATGCCATATATCTATAATAGAGGTGGATAATATGCTTTGTCCATATTATCATCTAGTTGGGGAGGTTCATCTACAACATATGTTCCAATATATTCAAAACAATAGACAATAATAATCAAATAATTGAAACAAAATGTTATAATAAATTACATGTGCATTACATAGGAAAAATAAACATGCAACTAGATTTATGAAAACATAATGACATTATTAACTCTATCATGTGGTGGCTCTTTTGGAGTAAATAGGATGTTCATAAATCCTCTTTAATCCATCCTTGTGTATGGGTACTTGTTGGCAGCCAACCCAATTTTTTTGATTACTCTCAAAAGCTGCCTACACCCATTGCGGTATCATGACAAATCATTGTCGCATTGTGCTAATGGACATGTGTCTTGTTTTTTGCAACCATTACAATTCAATTTCGACTCAGTTTTCACAATTGCAAATGTGAAAACACCTATTTCATTGATTATACCGTCGCCGTCTTTTGATTTGTTGGTTGATGCTTGATCACTGGTTTATCGTGTGATTGATAAAGGATTTATCAAACTTATGTTCTTGATCATTATCTTACCTTGATTGCGCATTTGGATATATTCCACTATTAAACCTTTGGGCATGAAAGTTATTGGTCTTATTTATAACGTATATGCTCATATTGTTTTATCCTTGTTATGGTTTTCATTTGATTATCATATGAAAAATTTGTATTATGTGGCTCTAAGGCTTTGGAATACAAACACATGTGGTATACACCAAATATAATGGCAAGTCCGTAAAGGTATGATAACAATGGTTTTAAAGGCGCATAAGTTAATCTTATTCGATTTTGGAAAATCGATTCTTGGCATACTATGCTTGCAAAGCTGATTATACGATGATTGATAGAACCTCGAGCTATCAGTTAGCAATAAACCTTGTGATTAAGCGGATAATCAAACGGTGGAATTGGCATGTTAAACTCGTAATTAATGCAGGTACTGTGTTGGTTTTGAACTTAACACTTGGCGCTTGGATGTCATATGATGTGCTGGTTCTGATTTGGATGTTGGCACGTAGAAGTGGTGAATCACCCGCTTGCTGGTCGATGCAATTGGTTTTATGATTATTCTTTTGAACAGCTCAGAACAGGCTCATTAATATGGTACGTGGTGATGTTAAACCCACCACCTTCGCACGCCTGAGTTGTTTTCGGTCTCGTCAAGCATTCAAGCTTTGAAACCCTATCATGATTCACTCTGTGTATTGTGTATTCGGTGTGAACCCTACCATGGTCAGAGGAGATGGCTCCTGTTGTGAGAGCCGAACC
>JASDQU010588797.1:0-11452 GCA_032191745.1 Picea mariana
TTTCTCCCGATGTCCTTTTTCATATATCTTCCTGTAAGACTCCCAATGAAGCCTGTACCATATTGGAAGGGCTCTTTGGAAAACAATATGAGATGAGGGGACACATGCTGGAGGTGGAGCTGCTCACATTGGATCCAAAAATCTTCGAGAATATCCAAGATTTGTTTACAAAATTCGAGGATTTACTGTCGTAACTCAAAGCTTGTGGGGTTGATAAATCAAAGGAGGAGAAACAAATGGTTCTCACCATTCTCTCCAATATTGGTCCTGAATTATCTGTATTCGTATCCACATTCCATACTATCATATTCACCTCTGGAACCACCTAGAAGATTCCTTCTCTTGAGGACTTTATCGAATCCCTGACACAAGAGCAAACCAAGCTCATCAACATGGGCGCAATCAAAGGCCCAAGGACGCATGCACTTACTGTGCATGATGGAAGCCACAAATATCAGAAATCTAAATATAAATATAAGAGGAAATCTCATGCACATATCAAGAAGGAAGGGTACACAAAACCCTTCACCGATGCCTCCAGATCCAAAGGAGAAAAGGGAAGAAAAGGAGAGAAATGCACATATTGTCACAAAGGATTCCATTCGGAATCTGCATGCATGCAAAAACAAATAGATCTGATGTCTCAGATACTTCATCCAAAAAAACTTAGAGATCACATCCTCGAGGGTGCAAAGAAGAAGAAGCCAGAATATCTGAATTCCAAGAAAGGCAATTCTAGCCATGCCTTGATTTCCATCAACCCCTCTTCCGATGCTTGGATCGTAGATTCAGGAGCATCACATCACATGGATGCCTCAGAAGAAATATTTTATTTATTGGATTCATGCAAAGGTCCTCCTATTCTGATGGGGGACAACTCTTCCGTCGAAGTCACTGGCAAAGGAAGGATTGAACTCACCAACAGAAGCTTCAAGAACGTGCTGCATGTTCCCAAGATTTCTGTCAACCTTCTCTCTATGTATCAGATGACGAATTCCTACACCAGAAAGAAGGTCATCTTCACACCAAATTTCATGGACATCTATGACATGCAAACCAACTCCAGGTTTGCTACCGGTGAGGTAAATCATCAGTCTAGATTGTATACATTTTCTAAATTCATTGAACCTGATTTTTCTTTACTGCTTACTCATGTTGATGAAAGTAGTAGGATATGGCACAAAAGGTTTGGAAATTTGAATTTCAGATACATGCAATAGATTAGAAAGAAAAAATTAGTTGATGGTCTACCAGACATTCATTTCTCCAAGGGAGTATGTGAGGGACGTGTTCTCGGAAAATACCCTCAAGAGAAATTCGACAAAGGAAAGTCTCAGCAACCTTCCACACCTTTAGATCTGATCCACAATGACCTCATGGGTTCTTTTCCGCATCCATCGATCAACAAAGAGAGTTTTGTGCTCATTTTTGTTGATGATTTCTCACATTTTACATGGATCTACTTTCTCAGGAAAAAATACGATGTCTTTCAACACCTCAAAGATTTCAAAGCTTTGGTTGAGACATAGTCCGGAAAGAGGATCAAAGTCCTCCGAAATGATAATGGGGGAGAGTATGTGAATCATGAGATCCACAATATTTTCCATGAGATAGGGATTCAGTTGCATCATACAATTCCCTACACTCTGCATCATACAGTTCCCTACACTCCGCAACAAAACGGAGTTGCTGAGTGGAAAAATCGATCTCTAAAGGAGATGACATCTTGCATGTTGCATGCAAAGTCACTACCACAGATACTATGGGCTGAAGCACTTAACTGTGAAACATACATCCAAAACAGATATCCCCATATATATGTCAAGGATAAGACCCTCTACGAGGCTTGGACCGGCCTCAAATCGGAAGTGACCCACTTTCATATTTTTGGTTCACGTGCATGGGCCAGGATTCCCTCTGAAAAGAGGAAGGCACTTGATCCACAGAGCACTGAGTGATTTTTTGTTGGATACCCTGACGGTGTGAAGGGATATTGTCTTATTGATATTTCCTCGGATCGACTCATCATTGAACCTAGTGTCCAATTCGAGGAAAGTGTCTCGCATGTACATCAGCAGCCGCATGAAGACACCTTTACTCTTACACCTGTTTGAGATGATGAGCATGCACATGTTGACTCTTCTTCAGAAGAGAGTTTTGACTCAGAGGATTCAGATTCAGATTCAAAGTTAGTACAGTGAGATGCAGAGTCAGATCATCCACATGCAGTTGCAAAGCCAGAGCAGAGGCCCAAGTGGGCACAGACTACTCTTTAGGATGCAGGGGATCTCGTCAGTGATACAACCGATACTAGGAGGACTCGATATGATTTCGATGAGCCTCCTCTTGCACTCACTGCCATTGAACCATTGCCTTCGAGGCATCTTTTCTTAGTTCAGTCTTCAGATCCACAGTCTTATGGTGAGGCTGCTGGAAATCCCTTTTGGGAATCCGCCACGCAGGAGGAGTACAACTCCCTCCTCGAGAACCAGACTTGGGATCTGGTTCCCCTTCCTTCTGGGAGGAAAATTTTCAGATGTAGATGGGTCTACAGGACCAAGAGTGCAGTGGATGGACAAATCAGTAGATACAAATCCAGGCTTGTTGCCAAAGTCTTTCAGTAGGTTCATGGTATTGACTATGATGAGAGCTTCGCTCCAGTAGCTAATATGGATTCCATTCGATTGGCCCTTGCCATTGTGGAAACCAAGGGATGGGAAGTCCATCAGATGGACGTGAAGAATGCATTTCTTCATGATGATCTCTTTGAGGAGATCTACATGGAGCAGCCCTAGGGATTTATGTAGGACTCATCTTTGGTCTGTCGACTGAAGAAGTCACTTTATGGCCTCAAGTAGGCTCCTAGGGCCTAATATGCCAAGATGGAATCCTACCTGTTGTCACAAAACTTTGTATGTTGTAAATCAGACCCAAATGTATACATGCTCAGGAAAGCTGATTCACTTCTACTTTTAGTTCTGTATGTTGATGATTTGCTGATCACCGGTTGCTTGACTTCAGCGATTGCTGCAGTGAAGAGGATTCTTCATGACAGGTTTTTGATGACGGACATGGGTCCACTACACTTCTTTCTTGGACTTGAGATTAGTCAGGATGCATCAGGCATCAAACTGTCTCAAGCCAAGTATGCATGAGATCTCCTTGAGAGATTTCACATGATAGACTGCAAGTCTGCTCTGACTCCTTTCCTATCAAGAGTCAAACTTTAGCATGGAGGGGAGACTCCACTGGTTGACAACACATTATACAAAAAACTAGTGGGGAGCTTGTTGTATCTCACACACTCCAGACCAGACCTCTCATATGCAGTTGGCGCAGTTTCTAGGTTCATGCAGGAGCTGCATGAGCTACATTGGAAAGCTGCAAAGCGTATCCTTTGATATGTACAGGGCACCATCACCTTTGAGATTCATTATGTAGCAGAATATACATTAGATCTCATTGGGTTTACTGATTCCGACTGGGTTGGCGATAGCATTGATCGCAAGTCCACATCTGGTTACTCACTCAGTGTTGGTTTTGGGCCTATCTGTTGGTCGAGAAAGAAGCAAGCTGCCATTCCTCTATCTTTAGATGAGACAGAGTACAGAGGGGTAGTTAACATAACCATTCAGGATATGTGGCTACAAAATTTTCTCACTGAGTTGGGCATTAAGTTTCATCGGTCGATCGTCATCTAGTGTGGAAACCGGAGCACTCTAAAGTTCTATAGAGATCTAGTTCAGAGGCAGCAGATGAAGCACATCGATATCCACATGCACTACATCTGGGACTTAGTACATGAGGGTATCATCGACTTATAGTTCTATCCTTCAGCAGAATAGACGACAGACATTTTCACCACGACCTTCACTGAGCATAAATTCCATTCTCTGCGAGGTCGTCTTGGAGTGAAGGACACAGCTTCCTAGCAACTGTAGTTCTTCTTTTTACATACATTGTACCTTGAGGGGGGGTTTTCCCATGAGTTTTTCCCTCTTTCCTCACTTTATTTTCAGTGTATCTTTTGTACTTGGGTACCTAACATGGCCTCGTTGCCAGGACCTAATCTTTATTTTCACCATAGTGATGTTCAGGGGGGGTGTTGGAGTTACTTCACACACACCTAGGATTTATTTTTCCTAAGGTTGTTATTTGTTTATTAGTCATAATTAGTCATTATCTAGTCTCCTATATTTTAGGAGAGAATATTCCACATGGAGAATATTCTCTTTTAGTTCACACTTCAGTTTGACTAGTTGAGTTGAGTTTAGATGTTGCATTGGGATCATCACCATGAAACATTGGGATCATCACCATGCTAATTCAACCTTTCCTTGGTATCATCACCAGAATGGCACATTATCCTCAATTCCCTTATTTAATTCCTCACTACTCTCTGTTCAGTCAGTTAACTGAAGACTAGTTGACTAGTTAACTCAACTAGGTGGCAGTTCACTCCTGTAACTTCCTAAGAGACTAGAATAGGTGGCAGTTCACTCCCGTAACTACTGGTGTGTGTCCAAATCAGTCTCAACCACCACTATGGTGATTTTTTTCACCTCAAGTCGAACTCATTGAGTTATACAAAGTATATCATGTGTAAATTATTCATTATTCACAATGGTTAATGAGAATTATTTCCATTCTTTCTCTCCTTCTTCTTTTTCCAATTCTCTCTGCAAATGTGTGTATCATTATTTAGCTAGATCTATTATGTGCAGGTTCAACACATTTACAACATCAACATGGGATTAAATTGTCTAATTTTCTGTCTGAATGGCTTCGTAATCTCTAGACCTAATTCTTCCATAACAACTTTGGGCATAACATTGTGAGAGTCTCCTGAGTCCATAAGACAGTTGTGCAGGATCTTATCATGGAAATTCAAAGATACATAGAAAGGAGGAGAAACATCAAAACCATCCTCAATGTGTGGGCCCACAGTAATGGCTGGGTTTTCATCCTATAGACTAATGACATCAAAAGATACACTAGAAGGAGTAGGTTAAATAACTTTCATGATGGATTTATTGAAAGGTTCATTTTTTAACAATTCCGTCAAAGGGACAAGAATCTTGATTTTGCTCAGCTGATGCTCCAAGATGAAAGAGGCTGGTGGCTTATCAGCTTCCTTTGTTTCAGGGGAAAGAGGTTTTGATAGTGGATATGACTGATTTTTAGATGGCATACCTTTATTTGGATTTGGCTTGGGAGGGGCTTCTGCTTGTTTGCCTTGATCAGAGGTAATGGCCTTGGAAGCTCCATTTTTCATCCTCAAATCATATTTCTTCTTGGGTTGACCTTGAACATCTCCCTCTTCCCCTATCTGATCATCAAATTGATTTGACAATTGTGCTACCTCATATTCTTGTTGTTTTAAGTGACTAGTATAATAATATGTCTCATTGAAAAGCACAACAATATCGTCTGTTATCACCCTAACAATTTTATCGGGATCTAAAAACTTATGAATTTTAGCGAGACTCTATACCCCAGTAGAGGCGCGATAGTTCAGGGTGCTCAGTTATATTCTATGGCGTATGAATGAATGTAGTGGAAGTGGGAAGGGAGTATCTCGGTGGGCCGTCGATATTGAAGAATCTCAGATCTACGGTCGAAGCCTACATCAGACAAACAAATAGCATGGAACTTAACATCGCGAAGGCAGACCAGGGAAAACTACTGTGGTTTCGATGGGGAACATGTGGCACTCTTACACATGCATCAGGGGAGATGAAGGATTTCCCAAAACCACTTTTCCTATGGCCCCAATGTCATGTGGTTCAAAACGTCATGTCAATAGCTCGCGGGGAGGATGGCAGTTGGTCAGATCACCTCACATCACTGGTTGATCTAGGTGGATCATCTCAAAATTAGATAGATTTAAAGTATTCAAAATGAAAAGTAAAGCTTACAAAGTGGAAGAGCTCATCAGTAGCTTTCCGATGACGTTCGTTTCAGAAAAAATGGCCTCTAGATGACAAAGATATGAGCAAGGAAAGTTTCGTCAAAAAAAGCTATAAATAGGTTAAAATGGTCAAAATATGGTTAAAAATGGTTTTGGAAAAAAAAAGGGGTGGTCAAGGGCCTAGCCCTTGACCTTGCCAACACCTAGGCCCCCTTGGTATTAAAAACCATATCATAAATCCAACATATATAAACCATATCATGGTTCAAATGTGATATATATAAACCATATCATATGTTTAAAACATATCACATGGCGCGCCAAAACATATATTAAAACCATTCAAATATGATATAAATCGCGTGCATATAATAAACCATATCATAAATATAAACTATATCACAAAGCGCGCAACCATTTATCAAATATGATATGTATTACACCAAAAATCGCGTGCCAAAACCATAGTATATAAACCATGTTATATAACAAATCACACCAAGGAGGGGAAACCCGCGGGTTTGACCCCGGGACTTCTGCCCCCATAACAACCACAAGCTACCAATGCGCCACCGCCATGGGACGTGGTAGGGAATGGCGCATTAACCTTAAGAAGTGCACCGATGTGGGGGATTTCGGAGGGCGCATGGCCCATAGCTCGCTCCCCCCAAAACTATTGTTTTTTTTAATATTTAAATGGAGCATGGGCACACACCCTAAAGGAGGGAGAATGAGTTTTGATGCAGGCAGAGACATGCATGTAGATCGAGGTGATGATGCACAATGACCAAAGTGAATTTGCACGTAGACTGAGGTTGTATTTGCACATAGTTCGAGGTGGTATAGAATTGACACGCATCCCGAGGCCATACGGACTATACAATCAAGGGCAAATTGGGAATAGTGCCAAAAAGGGCATTCGGAGTCCATTTTCAGAAATATATCGAGTTTATACTCAAAAGTATCGATTTTTTGCAAGGATTCCAGATCCAGCTTCATTTTTTCCATTCAGGCATCCAGACAGAAAGGGGCTGATAGAACCTTCCGGATAAACAGAAAGGTATCCATGTTTATACTTAAAAGTCTCAGAATTTCATCTTACAGCTGTTGTTGAAGTCTGTTATTGTATATGATAGATAGAACTCAAATGTCACTTTGTAAGCATTTGAGTACTTAATCTATCGGCCTTCCCATTTGGAAAGTGGCCCGGAGAAGTAGCCAGGAAGTCTGGTGATCTTTGTTACCAATTCTTGTTCTTAGATAGTATGCCTACATGTTTATGTGTTGATGAATGTTCTTTAATTTTGCATTCATAAATATGGTTAACAATTAAGAAATTCACATGAAAGTAATGGTTAAAGATAAAGTAAAAATTTCAGATCACCGGTCCAGGTACTTTCCTGGATGACGTACCAAAAGGACGCCGCCACATAACTAACTCGAGGCTCATCATTTGAAGTGGATTGATGAAGCATGGCACACCAAGGTGCTCTGACAGTAATTCATGAGCAAAGTACATAGAAAATCAAATCTTAGATATGAATCATTTTATCCTATTCTGGGAAATTGTCATCTTATGCATAAGAAAAACAAGCTCGGTCCGTTCCTGAATTCTGTAAACTCAAAGGATGGCCAAATCAAGGTCTCTGAGAAGTCCGGAAAGCATAGATAATATCCGTCAAACGACGTCTGGCACAATTGGCTTCTCAGCTAAGGTACCAGGTAGGTCAATAAGTAAGAATGAAAGATGGTTCTTGCAGATGCAAGCGACTAAATTTCATACCGAACCTAAAACTGAGACAGAGTCGAGAGTAATATTAAACCCTGTTATAAGGGATCTTGTCATAAATGAACATGCAGACAACACCTACCACCAAGCTGCAAAGAAGAAGAGGAGAAAAAGGAGGAAATCAGAGGCCAAAACCAAGATGATAGAGAGCGTCGGGGAAAATTTTGATTAGTGGAGTACCCTGGAGGAGGAAATCGCCAAGATGAGGTGAATCCTCAGGTAAAATTTTGGTGTATTTTAGATAGTTTTGGACAGATTTCGGCTTAAGAAAAGAGATTCTTGATATGACAGGCCAATTACTAACGGTCCCTTTAAATAATACAATTGTTCTTCCTTTTTGTAACTTGTATCCGTTTTTAGAATTATGAGGAAGTCGGAATGTTTTAAATTCCATATGAAATTCCTCTATATATGCTTGGCCTCACGAATATAGAATCATGGAGAAAAGAGAAGCCTGCCCTCTGTGCAGGAAAACTTTATAAATCTCTGGGGATGGAATGAAGACATGGGTGTAGAGGTAGATTTTGGAACTTTTTATTAAAAGATTCTAATGGCTATGATATGAGTTTTGTCTTCCTTCTTTGTTTGTATTTCCTGTGATCTTTTATTCCATATGCATTTTCTGTTTAAATTGGAGAGTTAAAGGCCTAGAATTCGTCTTGTGACGTTCTCGGCTGAAGCAATTTAAACTGTGTGTATTTCTTCCTAACTAATTCATAATTCATTTAATTAATGCTCTGATGCAGTTACTTGTTTTCCCCCTTTCCTCTTACACTCTACAAATTTAAATTTACAACTCAGATTCATTGCCTTATTTAGCCTTTATCCTCTGGAGAGTTCTACTTGTTGATCATTGTTTTCATTCATTTTCAAAAATTTTTACTCCATAGCCCTATGTGTTCCTCCCCTTCTTAGTCAACAACTTTATAAAAATCCCCAAAACAAAACAAATATAGCCACCGATTTCCATAGATATATCAAGTGACATGAGAGATCCCTCTCCAAGTTGAGCAGGCTAGTGCCTCAGCTCTAAAGTTGGTTGAAACAATTACCTCTGTCATCTATCTATTCAGCCAGACATAATTTACAGAGTGCTAACATTGTCCACACCATCATTGTCTGCATCTATTTCCTCAATCTGATTGTTTTGGAAAGGGGGCACTACCCTTTGATCATCAACATTTCTCCTTTCTCTCTCCATTACTTGAGGAGCATCATTAGGCCTTCTGAATTGGTTCTGATTTCTATTACCAGCCCCTTGAAAGGTTTTGTTTGGTTGTTTAGATTCCCATTTTAGCTTAATTATCTCAGAAGTTAGATCCTTCAAAGTCTTAGTCATCTCTTCAAGTTTGGGATCATATGTAGTTGGGTTAGAGGAGGTAGGGGTATCCTCTCTCTATTTTTTCTTCTCTTTATCAGATCTAGTCTTTAATCTGTCTAATGCCAAAATATTAGATTCAACTTCAATGGTTGCCTCTTGCATGGATAACAATGTGGTTTATCTTCTCTCTCTCAGGAGGAGGGAGAATTATGCATCAAATGCATTAGCATAAGTGATCTTGGCAGAGGCTTCAGTTGGTTTGATTTCATCTGGGATTCTACCATACATTTTATTGAATCTCTCGGTGAAGTCTGAAACAGATTCAACATTTTTTCTCTTTAGAGCCCCAAATTCAGTGATGTAATAGATATAATCTCTCCTATCTCCCCATTGCTTTATAAAATATTCATCTAACGCCTCAATATTTGCAATGGAGGATGGAGAAAGACTTCTAAACCATTTTCTTAACTCCCCATCCAGACTCTGTATAAACAACCTCATCCACACCTCTGAATAATCAATCTTAAAGTTGTCTGCAAAACTGTAAAAGGCTACTAGGTGTTCTTCAACAGTTATTTCACCCTCCCCATTATATATTGGCAGATATTTCATGTAATTTGTGGTTGGGAGTGCATTTAAAGCTATAGGTAGCACTAAGGGTGGATATCTGGAAGCGATTATGACATCCATCCTATTAACGACCATGGATTGAACAACAGGAATCTGCAAATTTATAGGAGATACATGAGTGGATGCATGTCTAGATGTTGAAGTGGAATCATGATTAGGAGATGTGTGAGCCCCTTTGGAATTATTATTCTCAGGGCTAGCAAATTCAAGATGCTCATGATGATGGTTTGAAGTATTCTCTTGGTGTGCAAATTTTCCCTTGAGGGGGAAAGCATATCTCCGAGCTACAATGGATTTCCTTAGTTTCCTTTCTAGCTTAGAGCCTACTGTGTTATTCTCAAGGTTATAATCATCCTTCTTGGCTTTGTTGTTTTCAGATTTGGATATGTTGAATCCTTTTTGGGGCACCAGTATTTCTTCTTTAGATTTAACTCAGTGAAGTCGCCAGGTGAAAGATGGCAGTCTGTTGGTGTCTGATCTTTGTTCACCATCAAAGGTCAAAGATGATGAATTTTCATTCTCCCAGGGAAATATATTTCGTTACTCCGTTCCCCGACAACGACGCTAGAAGATGTTGGTCCGAAGGTCTCCACCTGACTGTTAAAGGGAAAAGCTAGGCCACCTATCAGTTTAGAATGATTGCTTCTTTTAACTCTTTTGTTGGTTGGTCAGAGGGTTATTCTATCAATATAAAGGAATGGTTGGGTTGGCAGAACTATATGGATGAGGGCCCTCCTTGGCTGATGGCACACTAATGATAGACTAGTGAAATAATAGAAAACAGAGGGAAACAACAAACAAATCAATGAATAATCTGCTGCAAGAAGTTCAATACTTAAAATATCATTTCAAGACATCAAACATGTATCAAAAAACAATAACTCCCACAGGTTGCAGAAAACAAATCTTCACCAAAGAATTAGTTGTTTGACAGGTTGCATATTAGTAAAAATAAGTCGTAGAAAATCTGAAAGGAAATGAAATGTACGTTGCACAAATCAAAAAATGTTTTCAAGATAAGAATGAAAAAACATGAAGAGTTGAACAAAACACTGTAATCAAGAGTATGTTCACCAGTTAGAGATATTAAATCCATGCATAAAATGGGTCCCACCAATATGTTGTATTGCTATTTTTTCCTCAAAAAATGCGACACTTACAATATCCAAAAACTAAATATTTAAAAGAGTTGCAGACGTTCTCATCCTTAGGGGAACGAGTCCTAAATTTAGGGAACTATTCATAAATCAAACAATTAACTTTACTAAGACACTGGACTTAATCAACAAGAGTGGTTCTTATTGCACACAGAAGACCACTCTTGCATCTAATATAGGAAAATGCTGGACTTAAACAAACAAAACTACTACTATCTCTGTGACATAAATAATGCATGTGTTGGAGGAACTGAGTGGCCGAAAATAGGCCTTGGAGTGACAGAGAAGAGGTCTGTGTTGAATGACAACATGTCTATGAGATGTTGGAGGCGACTAGAGATAACCAACTGCATGAGCAGAGTTTGTTGAAGTGTTTCTGAGACTAATCCGCGTAGAAATGTCACTAAGACTTAACTCTCTATCTATGCCTGAGATTTCAAAAGACAAGAACACTATGTATTGACCCCGTCATATGCCATATTTAATTATGAAATGGATTCGCTAGAATGGTTGTCGTCTCATCAGGCATGAGGGGAGACGTGGAGGCGAGAATCCAATTGAGAGATGGGATGAATGGATGCGAGGGTAGATAACATGTGAAGGAAGGTGTCAAAGCGAGAGGAGGTGTGAATACAGTGGAGGTA
>JASDQU010588797.1:37801-56336 GCA_032191745.1 Picea mariana
GTGTGATAAGAACCACTCTTTATGATTAAGTCCAATGTCTTAGTAAAGTTAATTATTTTATTTACAAACAATTCCCTAAATTTAGGACTCAATCCCGTAAGGACGAGAGCCTCTGCAACTCTTTTAAATAGTTAGTTTTTGGATATTGTAAGGGTCGGATTTTTTGAGGAAAAAATAGCAATACAACAGATTGGTTGGACCCGTTTTATGCATGGATTAAAGCTCTCTACTTGGTGAACATACTCTTGATGACAATGTTTTGTTCAACTCTTCATTTTTTTTCATTCTTATCTTGAATACAGTTTTTTGATTTGTGCAACGTAAATTTCATTTCCTTTCAGCTATTGTATGACTTATTTTTACTAATATGCAACCTATCAAATAGATAATGCTTTGGTGACGATTTTTGTTCTGCAACCTCTGGGAGTTATTGTGTTTTGATACATGTTTGATGTCTTGAAATGATATTTTAAGTATTGAACTTCTTGCAATAGATTATTCATTGAGTAGTTTGTTTTTTCCCTCTGTTTTCTATTATTTTGTTGGTATGTCATTAGTGTGCCATCAGCCAAGGAGGGTCCTCATCCATATTGTTATGCCTACCCAACCTTGCCTTTTTCTTGATGTAATAACCCTCTGACCAACCAACAAAAGAGTTAAAAGAAGCAATCATTCTAAATTAACAGGTGGCCTAGCTTTGCCCTTTAGCAGTCAGGTGAAGACCTTAGGACCAACAGTGGGTCTGACTATTGAAAAAGGACTGGAAAGAAGTGGAAGAGGCATTAAGGCATCTTCCAAATCCTTGATAATTTCTTTCAACTTCGTGTTTTTTTCTTCTATATCACCAATGGAGTCATCAAGAGCATCCACGATTGCTCTATGAATTTTAGAAATCTGTGATGGCCCCATATCTTTTAGGTTAACCTATGAACGATATTTTCCTTTCTTATTTTTCATATCACCTTTTTAAATAATCAATTTCTTATATTCCCTGTCAAATACAATGCTTTGGAAAGAAAATGACTCTTCTTCATTGAAGCTCTCATTCTCAACGATCTCTAATGATGAATTTTTTTTTGGGTAGATTTCTTGGTTGATCAACGGTGGGAAAAGTTTTCTCAATATCCACCTCGAGCTCCATGTCTTCAAGAGAGAATATGTCGATGTCATGGTATTGTTCCTCTTGCACAACATTCTTCCTCTTCTTTCTCAGAGGGAGGTTTTGTGAGCTATCGGTTTTACCAGAGGGGGGATTCTTTTCTCCTCTATCGCTTGAACTATTGTTGGTAAATTTCCTAGTTGGGTAGTTGTGCGATCATTTCTCTGAGATGTGTTTCTTTTAGGAGTAAAAACTGGATATTGGGTGCTCTTCTCACTGGGACCCTTTCCTTTTTTCTTGGAAAATTCATTACTACTAATTACTATTTCCAATTCGCCAGCATTGTGTGCAGGAGCACCTAAGTTCTTGTTGTCTTCTTCACTCAAAATAGTATTAATGAATGAATTGTTGAATCCTAATGACAACATATGTTCCACGAAGATTTTGTTAGGGTTGTTATTGCTCTGTAAATTCCCAGAGTTTGTCGGGAGTTAGAAGAAATTTATCAGAGGTAATTTTATCCAACCACTTCAAAACTAGGATCTAGCCCTACCAGTTTCAGAGAGGGATCTCTCTGTAAGATTTAACTTTGTTTCAAGTTTTAGGTATTAGGATAGTTAAATAAATAAGACTGTTTTTTTTATTTTATAAAATGGTTGAAATATTGCTTACACATCCATTGGGCTATGGGGTCTGTTTTATAAAGTTTGAGACCAAAGAATAGATTTTATAAGGTCTTTTCATAGGGAAGGATAATGCAACTGTTGGATCCTTTAGAGAAAATGATGGATAGCAGAAAAGATAAGATAATCAGTTAAAATAAAGAAGCATTTAAGAATTTATTTATCATAACATCAGAAGACAAACACTTAGATCTTTAAAATCTAGAAACAAAGTATACAAAGATAAATTCTGCAATTTTAACTTCTTTTAAATGATCATATATAGAAAACATAAATGATTATGAAGAAAAAAAAAACATTCAACGAAGAGGAGTAAACATCACCAACAATTAACACACAAGAATCCTGTGAAATGTGATTTTTATTACTGGTAGATATCTTGAGAAAGATTATAGTTCTTACAGCTTGCTTGGGCATAAAGATCAACCCTCAATACTTCAAAGTTTGATGTATATATAGAGAAGATTACAATCGATCCTGTCATTAATGATCAGGATGTGGAAAAACCTAAAGCTAACTAACTAGATAACAAAATACAAAATTGTAGGGACTGCTAATGATCTGTTGGATTCTTTGTGCTGATTTTGGGGAAGGTTGTTGGTGAGTCATCAAATTGACTTTGATTGTTCTTCATATTGACTTGGATTGTACACCTCATCACTCACTCAATCAGAGTGCACATATCCTCCCATGTCTTTTGACTGGGAGTGGTGACTTTTAGTAACCTTCTGTAGACTTCGTCCAGCTCTGTATATTTGGCGAAAGTTGGCTTGGTGATGAAAATATATTTGATTTCATGTTGGACACTGAGATCCAACTGTAGAGTATATAAAAATGCCTTGTCGGTTATGCTACCTTGTATTCCTAAAAATTTGGAGCTATCCCTTTCCACCATGGAAATATTTTTCTTGTAATCGGGCAAAGTCATCATCTTGTCACTTAAGACCAGTAAACTAGGAAGGACTTTCTTCTGCAAAGCATCAATCTTGTTGAAGAATCTCTGAACTCTAACATCTATGTTCTAGGTTCTCTCGTCCAACTGTAACATTAGTCCTCTCTTGGTCAGGACTTTCTTGACCTCGAGGATAGTCTCAGACCTATCCTCAATTTATAGACTTTCCAGCTCATCCTTAGTCTTCAAATTTAGAAACCTGATGATTTCATTTTCCTCTGTGGGCATCTCCCCCAGCTCTCCCTTTGTCCTCTCAATGGCCTACCTGCTCCTTAACACCAATTCATGTTGCTCAAGCATTATCTGCATGAGTGGCCAGATTTTTTCCATGGATTTTGAGATATCCATCCAAATGTTCTCTTTGGCTTCTGCTAGTGTTTTACCCACAACTGTTTGCTTTTGCGGCTACTATATTTCCTGCTTAAGTTTTTCTAATGTGTGCCTCTCAGTATTGTAACTTGTATGGTAGGCGGATTTGAGTTTCTGGAGATTCTCTATTTCGATATGCAATTTTTTAATTTCTTCTCCTTGTAGGGTCATCTCCTCCATTGACTTTGCTAGAGCCTCGGATGTCCCTAGAACTTCCAGTGGAGCAGCTGATGGAATTTTTGTTGTGGCAGTTGTTGATTTTGTCGCTGTGCTAACTCCTATGAGGGGAACTACACTTAGTGGAATGACTTCCATGGGCTCTATCTATTCCTTTTCCTTTGCCACCCTTTCCAACTCTACTTCCATCTCCTTGATCTGAGTGTTCTATTCCATGATTAACTTTAGAATTTCTTATTTTTGGCCCTCTGTCTCGTCCATCTCTTTGGCCTGTGAGTCTTCAGTAGCTGGAAATTTTGATTGTTTCCTCAAGTATTCTATGTCAACATTATTTTTCTTTAGCAATTCTTCAACTACTTTCACATTTGAGGGGTCATACCCAATTTTTAGTACCAGCTCTTCCAAAGACTTGATCCTATTGTCTTTTGCAAAAGAAGACACTTTCTCCAACTTTAATTGAGTTTGAACATTATTTAGGGAAACCTGCAACTTTGTAGAAGTTCTGGAAGAATTTGCCAATGTTGATAAAACCATTTCTCCAGTCTTCCCATGTAAATCCATCTGATCAGCTAGATGTACTTCCTTGGTGTCAAATTCAAAAGTTGACCTTTTGTAATCAGTGATTTCTTTTGGATGGGGCACTTGTGCCTGCAAAAATTCCATGTGCATTCTCCCTTTTTCTGTATCAAAAAAAGATAGCAACCTATGTTGTGCTATGGATGTTTGCTTCCAGAATTGAGCATAGGTGTTGTTGGTTAGCATATCATTCTTATTCTTAATCAAATCATATTTCTCAAAAATAGTCAGTTTTGCAGATCCTTGAGATGGCTGAGAAGTCAAAGTGGTATATGTCTGCTTCTTTCAAGAGGAAGTAGACATCATATGCTGATAGATTGAGAACAATGGTGAGAGTTCTCCCTCGACTACTATGGTGGATTGGGTCTCTTCCTCTCCAGACCTGTCAGTTGTATGACCGGTTTTATGCCTTTTCTTGTAAACCTGGAACTCTTCTACTGGAATTTCAGTGAATGAAGATGAGACATCCTTTCTAGTCCTCTTCTCTGTTGGTACCTATGGAGTAATGATTTGTGAAACACTGGCTGAAGGAGGCTGTTGTTTTGAGTCTTTCAAAGTGTTCACTTCCCACTATGTCTAATTCATAAAATTCTCAATTTATGGTTTGGGAACATGAGCGTATGGAGATATTGTATTCATTAATCTTGTTTATTCTATAATCCCACAGGGATCATAGTGCCAAGGAAAACTGGTGTTGAACTTCATCTCCTTTAAAAGCTTATCGACCATTGCCCCTGTAGCTCTGTTGTTGGATATGAACGGTCCTATATGTCCTTTGATCCTCGTTGTTTCTTCTTCAAGTCTACAAAATGAATATCGTCTGAGTTAATCATTTTCCTAATATATTCCAAGGCAAATATCCGCACGAGAAAATATCTAGGCAGTTTGTAAGGGGCCATCTCACATCCATAAATTCTAATCTCTATGTGGTTTTGGTACATGTACTAGTATCCAGTCTTGTTTAGGTCTGAGAGATGTAAAATCCACTGGATTTCTTCATTTATCCTTGGTTCTTGTCTGTTGTTGAGCATGCTAACCATGGGATGGTAGAACTGATCTATGAACTAATTGAAAGTGAATTTTGGTGAATTCCTTCTCAATAGTGATGTTCAGGATGTGATCGACTGTGGTTTTCCATTCTGATCTAGCTTCTGCATGGAGAACAGGAACTCGTTTGTTTGGAAAAATACAAACAAATATGCCAGTATGGAAGAATACCGGAACATGCCTTCTATGGGGAATTTGAAACGTTGTTCATGAATATTCTCGACCAGAAAAATGTTGTAGTCGAACTTCATGGTGGAGCTTTCCTTAGTAGAGAAAATAGATATATAACCCAAAATTGGCTCATCTACCCATTTGTCCGAGTAGTATCCAAGTAGGCTGCAAAGGGAGGAGATAATTTGATTTCCTTTTACTAAGAAAATCAAGGATTGATAGGGGGAATTTGCTTTGGGTAATGGGGCATTCTCAGGGAGAAAAAGTTCAAAAATCTGTGCTCTCTGGGGAAAAGACAATTTTTGGTACATTTCAGTTAGGATCTCAATGGTAAAAGAAGAGAAAGATTTGGCTCTAGTTATTTGCAACATATGGCCAATGGCTTCGGGTGTGATAGTGAACAGGGTCTCTCCAGAGGATGAAAAAAGGGATCTTTGATCGGGAATGTAATGGGTCTGGCACTTGAGGGAAAATTCAGGGAAATGATGAACTTGGGGAAACAGATATAGAGGGAGATTGGACTGTTAGATTCCAATCTTGTCACTCTGTTCTAAGAAAGTGTCTCTGAACCACGAGTGTAGCTCAGCAAAATCGAAATGGCATTTGGGTTCTAAGATTAGGTAGTCTTTGTCAACTAGAGGAATTCAGTCGAGGTCGATAGGCGACGAAAGGAATGGTTTTTCCTAGACCTCTGAATGTTTAGACTTTGGCACCATCAATTCAACTAGTACCTGCAAATTGAAACAAAAACGTTAGTTGGTTATCGGCTTTAGCTTAGTCACTGACAGGAAATGGAGGGGAACGAGAGATTTGGTTTATTGAATGTATGCACAGTGCGATAATGGTGGAGATGGGATTAAATTGGGTGAATGGGTATCCATTGGGTGCGAGGGACAAATCAACAAACTTAACGGATATGTTTAGCCGCATTTAAGGGCCAACGGACACCTCAGGGATGAGGTGGAAATAAAAGGATGGATGAAAGGTGTGCGAGAATGATGTGGAAGGCTTTGATTGGATGATAAGTGAATGGGATATGACATGTGATGGGTGAGTGGAGGAGAATATGCAGGTGGAGTGATGAGACATGACTTATAGGAGGTGGTAGTAGAGTGTGACATCAGGGGACGAAGGTGGTAGTGGAGTGTGATTTCATGAGACGACGGTGGTATTAAAATATGGCATGGCGGTTTACTCGGAGGGGGGGTAGGTGGTAACCGGTTTGGAGCAAGGGGGGTCTGAGTTAACACAATGGTGACACGTTAGGATGGGGCCCGTCGGGGAATACCACCAATGTGAACCCCCCCGCCATTAAAGAGAGAATGGTCGGGGGGGTGCGATATTACTTATCGACCGTCAATCTAAGCATTTTTTTCTTAGTCGTAGATCTCAGTGCACTCTTTAATCATGGGGCACGAATCGTATTGCACTACAAAAACTTAGGATAGCATGGATTTGTGGTTAGAACACAACCTTCTAACCTCAAAAATAATGAATATCATCCAACATCCTGCTTGTTTTATTGAAGGAAAGCTAGCTAACCTATGTTCTGACCTATTTACCTAACACATTTAACCTAGATTAGATTTTTGGGCTAAAAATTACTCTATTCTGGGGCTATTTTATCAAGTTTAAGCAGTTTGATCAAATTTATTCTCTAACTAACCTAACTACTTGGCTAAGATTAAACACTTTAGCCAAGCTTATTCACTAATCCTATCAGCATAAATTCTAAAAGACTTGGCCATGGTTGAACTTTATGGATCAAGTCATTATTATTGCATGGGGTTTTATCCATTTTATTTTATGCCCTCTTTTATTTTTATTTTCTTTCTTTACTTATTTTTCTTTTCTTTTCTTTCTTTTTCTTTCTTTTTTCTTTCTTTTTTATTTTCTTTCTTTCTTTTGAAAATAATTTGCAAAATGAAATATTATTTACAACCAAATTACACCAAGAGTGAAAATTTTCCGTTCACCAGTTGATCCTATGAAACATAGGGTTATAACAGTGGCTCCACCTGGGGATGGTGTTCTCCTTGCGAGGTGCCAAGAACTTACTTCCTGATGTCTGTAAAGATTTTTTCTCCATTGCTTATTCTGCTACCTGATATGTTTTTATTTTGAGAATTTGGTGGCACTGGTCAGTGGCTTAGGGCCTTATCTACAGGCTTCAACCATCTAATCAATATCACCATACACAACCTAAATGTAAATAAATGGTATGTAGAATGGAAATGAATTTATGAGATCTTTATTGGGGTGGAAGATAATGCTTCATCATCCTACCATTTACAGGTCCACCTGGAAGGTCTGTTCCATCACTGCCTTTGAGAAAAAATGTGTTATTTCCTATGAATGTCTAAATGATATAAGGGCCTTTCCATAAGCTATCAAAATTTCTATGTTTACCCTTATCCTCATTTCTGGAATCCCATTTCAGCACCAAGTCACCCAACTCAAAATCGTCCTCTTTAGTTCTTTTGTCATAAATCTTTTTTGATACCTTCCTGGATAACCTGAGTCTTGTTATATACTTCTTCTCTGGACTGCTACAACTGGATCATTTGATTTATTCTTCTTTGAGTATCATTTGTCTCTGCTTGTACTTCCTGCAACAACTTCATGACAGGGACCCCCAAAGAAAAAGGAAACACTGCCTCGGTACCATATACCAACTGGTATGGGGACATACCAATTGATCATTTGGTGCTCAGTCTATCATCCCAGAGCACATGAACCAACTTATTATGCCAGGACTTCTTGTTGTCTTGTAGTGTTTTCTTGATGATATTCACCAGGATTTTGTTTGAGGACTCAACCAGCCCATTTCCCCGAGGATAATAAGTTGTTGAGTGTCCCAAAGTAATGTGGTATTGGCTACAAAACTCTATAAGTCTTTTGGATCTGAAATCCACTACATTGTCAGCTATAATTTTCCCGGGGCATCCAAAGAGAGACAAAATATTAGTTTCCAAAAATTTAATGATAACGGAGTCAGTATATTGCCTGCATGGCACAGCCTCGATCCACTTCGTGAAGTAGTCTGTGGCTGTGAGGATCCACTTATGTTGGCCCGAGGAGGGTGGATGTATTTCTCCGATAAATTATAAACCCCATTGTTGGAATGGAGCTTCAACTGAGATGAGTTTCATGGGGAGAGGCAAAATCTTTCTTTTACCTTCGAAAACCTGGCATTTGTGGCAAGAAGTGACTTTCTGATGAACATCAGCAAACAATGTAGGCCAGTAGAAACCAGCTCTGAGAATCTTGTTAGCTGTGGTCTTCCAACTAAGATGATCGTCACAGCCCCCTACATGGAAATCCTACAATACCGTGTCATATTCATCCTTCAATAAGCAATTAAGAAAAATACCTCCAAGGTCTTTCTAATAAAGGTTTCCTTCTAGAATACAATATTTCAATGCTTTCAGTTTAATAAATCTGGCTTTGGTATTAGTCAAACCAGGAAGATCTTGTAAGTTATGAAGTACAAAAATGAGTTCTGCGTACCAAGGAGAGTTTAAGAATACCTCTTTTACATTTGGAGTCGCGTGCTCTTTCTGCTTGTCAATTGTAGCCAAAAACTTAATGTCTAGAGCATGAAAATTGGATTCAACCATTATTTTGACCAAACCCACCTTTAATAAATCTAGTGGGTTTTATTTCAATGTCATATTCCAGAATAACCGCAATCCACTTTCCTCTCCTACCATCTGGATTATCCTTAGTCAGGATATCTTTTACCACGACATTCAAAACATATTCAATTGTGTGAGAATGGAGAATATAGACTCTGAAAGATTTTATGTCCTTTACCAGGGAAAAATCTTGTTTCTCCATTATGTTGTAGTTCAACGCAACATCTCTCAAAGATTTGTTGAAAAAGTTTTATGGGTTATTTGTACCCTTCATTGTTTTTCTGCAATAGTATTGTTGCGATTGTGTGTTTAGAAGCGAAGGAAAACAAAAATAAATCTTTGGTGTAATCTGGGCTAATCAAAACTGGGGCTTGGGTGAGTGCATGTTTCACCTGCTCAAATGACTATTTGGACTTGGTGTTCCATCTGATTTTGGTGTATTTTTTCAACATATTTGTGATATTCCTAAGAAGTTCGTCCAAGTTGGTATGAATCTTCTTAGGAAATTTATTTTTCCAATGAATTATTGTAATTCTTTGATATTCCTAGAGTGTTCCACTTTCTAGATGGCTTCTATCCTGTTGGGGTTTATTTTAATTCCATATTTAGAGATTATGTGCCCCAATAACTTGCCTTCCTCTAAACTGAAAAGGGTCTTTTTGGGATTCAATGAAATCCCAAAATTTTTTCACTTCTCAAACACTTGTCTAAGATGTTGTAAATGTTCCTCGTCAAATTTGGAGTAGACAGTCACGTCATCTAGATATATGACTATGAATACCACAAGCTCGTCCAAAAAAGCAATATCCATTTCTCTTTGGAAAGTGGCACTAGCATTCATTGGACCAAAGGGCATTTTCACATACATGAAATTTCCCCAGGGTGTGGTGAATGATGTTTTCTCTTGGTCATCTGGGTGGACAAGGACTTGGTTGTAACCCGAGAAACCATATAGTAAGGAGATCCTACTAGCCCCACTACCTTTTGTAAGATGTGGTCCATTTTAGGCAAAGGGTAATTGTCTTTGAGGGAAACCTTGTTCAGATTCCTAAAATCAATGCAAAGCCTAATTTCACCAGTTTTCTTCCTGATAGGAACCAAATTAGAAACCCATTTGGAAAATCTCAAGGGGACTATAATTTTGGCATCATACATTTTTTTAATTTCCTTTTCTATCAGGGGAAGTAACTTGGGATTGATTCTCCTAAGTTTCTTCCTGAAAAGTTTTTGTTCTTCTTTTATTGGGATCCAATGTTGTATGATACTTGTGTCATAAGATTTTAAATCCTCGTAACCCCAAGAAAACACATCTACATATTCCTTAAACAATTCAATGTATTTGTGTTTTTGCTTAGGGGGTAAGGATTTGGAAATTTTTATCATCTTGGGTTTTTCCTTTGTTCCAATGTTACACTCTTCGACCTCTTTACCACTAGCTTCAATTTTTTGTTTTTTTGCTACATCGTTAAAGTCAAACAAGTCTTCCAGCGGGACTAAAACTCTAGGTAAGACATTGTTTTTCAAATGTAAAATATCAGAATCTACTTCATTTTCATTCAATTCCTCTGAATCTACTTTATTTGCGCTACCATTTTCAAAAGTAGATTTATTCACATTATCATTATCATTTTCTAAGTCTATATTTGTACATTCGAAATCATTCTTACATTGTAGGAAGTCTTCAATTTGATAGTCATTCCCGAATACCTGCCAGTATTTGATGTTGTCTAGAATAGTTGGTCTACACTTTACCTCTACTGTGTATTGGCGAGTGGGACGAAAAGGTATTTTGTATGTAGTTGTTGATGTGGCCAGCTTGTCTGCTAGTATGTTTTGTCCCCTGGGAATTACCTGCAAGTCAATTTCTGTAAAACATTGAAGGGCATCCAAAACAACATTCCTGTAAGCTCTAAGTCTGGGATGTTTATCTGCATACTCACCTTTAAATTGCTTAATAATCAATTCAGAGTTACCCCTTACCACAATATGTTTGTCACCAACCTTCTTTAGTAGTTTCAAGATGAGCATCAAAGCTTCGTACTCGGCTATGTTGTTAGTGCATTGGAAAGTTGTTTTGTAAGAATGGCTCTCTGAATACCTCGATTTGTGATTATGAAACCAAAATCCAGCTCCAACTCCCTCCTTTCTCACATCTCCCTCAAAATCCATGCTCCAAAAGTATGCTAGAAATTCCTCACTTCGCACAATTGCAGTATTTCTTACCTCAGTGATTTCTTTATCTTCTTTCAGAATACGTGTATCATCTTCTAGCTGAGCGATTTGTCCTTCCAAGTCACCATCATTGTATAGAATGAAAGAATCTAGATCAGAGTGTGTAGAGTATAGTGGGTGGTTGTGTGGATTTTCCTAACCACTGACCATATACTTCATCAGAGTCTCTTTGTACAGTCTTCTCTGTTGTCCAAATACCGGGATGGTGGCATAGGAAATATCTAGTTGTAGGGTACCTTTCAGCTTAGCTCCCCGGGATCTTGATAGTAACATATTGTATTTTGGGGGATTTTTTGCAACCATGATATCCATCACCATACTCTTCACTGAGATTTGAGCTAGGGTGATGCATAAATATTTAATTAGCCCTATACATTTGAACTTTATAGAGTCAAAAGAATGCAAATCCTTGTAGGGTCTGGTGACTTCAAGTCCTAACTTTTCCATCACATCTTTGGGCATCGGGTTATGAGAGGCACCTGAATCCATCATAGTGTTGTGTAATATCAAGTCGTGGATATTCAGGCTGATGTAGAAAGGGGGAATGACACCGTTATCGGTTTGACCATCAACTTCAGGGCCAAACAGGAGCTCAGGCTGATCATCATTAAGATTTACCGTGTCCAAGTGATTAGCTTATCTGATGTTCAGGGCCTTTGTACCTATATTTGGTTCAATGATTAATTCTTTAATCACCTATGATATGTAAGCGTTCTTTCTCATCAACTCGGAAAGAGGAATGGAAATATTTAATTTAGTTAGTTCCCCTTCAAGGCTGAAAGTAGTGGAAGCTTTTCTTAGGTTTTTCACTTCTGGTTTATCCATCAGAGTTCTCTGGGAATAAGTACTTGGTTGATTAGTTGATGAAACCTCAGTCTGATTTGATCTTTGTAAAATTTCAGGGTTTCTTTTTGCAGGAGATTCGACATTATTGCTCTCAGGGACTTTCTTGGGAGAAATTTTCGAGGTTTTCTTGGTCTCGACTATTTTCTTCGTTTTGGTAGCCTTCTTTGTCTAAGCAACCTTCTTTGGAGGGTTTTCATTTTTCCTCTTGATTCTCAAGTTATACTTCATGTGGACCTCCATTATAACATTTTCAAAGGCCTGTTGTTTTGTTTCCTTTGCTTCCTCATTTACCTCTATTTGTGAAAGGAGAAAGAGCTCCTACTCTTCCTGAGTGAGAAAAATGGATTCATCATCATGGACACCCATGAGGTTTATATGAGTTTCATACAATTCTTCGATTATGTCCTCATCGTCATCGGAGTAATTTTCTTGAAGGGGTGGCCTGATCTGTTGATCGATCCCCCTCTATTCTTTTTGATCTCTAGGATCTCTCTGCCTAATCTCGGTGGGATTTCTTCTGAAGTTCGGATTCTGAATCTGAGGAGCAGCCTGGTTTTCCCTGGGTGGATATCTTTCAGCTATATTAAGTCTCTCCATCATTCTCTCCATAGCTCTGGCTAGGAAATATGGTTTGGCATCTAAAGAGGAAGTGGAAGGCTCTTCCTTAATTGTGACCCTTCTTTCTGTTCTCTTCCTGGATCTTCTAGATAAAAGATTTGCTTCCATGCTTACGACACTTTTCTGCATGTCTTCCAGAGTTGCAGAATTTCTTTCCCTTAGCTGATATGACATATCAACGTCAAATCCATCGAGGAATTTTATTAATGCCAAACCTTGAGGTGGTTTGATATCAACTGGAATTGCATTGTAAAGGTTGTTGAAACGAGTGCAGTAATCTCGCACTGTCTCTCCTTGGTTCCTTATGATATTCTCATATTCCGATAGGATCTGGAGAGGATTCTTATATACCTCCCATATGTCAAGAAATATTCGTTAGAAAACAGCAAGGTCCACTACCATAGCAAGACGTAAAGCTTTGAACCATTTTTTAAAAGGAGCGGCCTCATCGACTTCCTAAAAATCAAAATAATCATTCATCTTATCAACATGTTGTTGTACATTCATAGGACCAGTACCATCAAACTGAGGAAGTTTGGTTTGATAGTCCTAAGGCATGGAATGTAAAGGAGCGCCCAACACTAATGGAGCATATCTTGCTGCCATGATTGGTGGAGGAAGTTGAACAACAACTTGTGTGATTGGAGGGGAAGTGACAGAAGCTGTGGAAGATGAAGGGCTGGAAGGAAAGACGTGAGCTAGTTTAGGTTTACGGTTTAATAGAATTTGCAGCAATAGTCAAGGTAGAAAGTTCGACTTACTATTGGAAGTGAGCTTTGTCTAAGGCTTGATCAATATTCGCAACTAGATCTTCTAACTTGTCAAATTCCTAAAGAAATCATTTATCAACGTCTGCCCTGGGAGAAATTATTTCAGGGGTCCTAAGTTTTAGGATGGTTTGATCTAAAATTGTTTCACTTACAAAGCTGTCGAATTTTGTTCTAAAAAGGCTTTGCTCAAAAGATATGTCAACTTGAGATCCTGAAGGGCAACCAACTTCTATGGGAGAGAAGGGGACCTATGAAGAGGATTGTGACTCCCAGAACCCTCTACAACATTTTTCTTTCTGAGTAATTTTTCGGGATTGTCTATTGTTGTTGCAGGTTCTGGATCTGGATGAGATCTAGTGAAAACTGTTTTAGGAGCCAGAATTTTAATTTTTTTTTGAGAATTTTTCAAAACCAATTATATACAAACTTTAACAACCTATGAACATTATCTCTTTATAAGTTTAGATTTTATGATTTGTTCAGAAATAATTTTTCTTTATCTAGGGAAAAGAAATCATAGGATAGAAAGTTTGTTTAGTTCCACAGTACAATCACCACTATGTTATCGCTCTGTAAATTCCTAGAGGTTGTCAGGAGTTAGAAGAAATTTATCAGAGGTAACTTTATCCAACCACTTCGAAACTGGGATCTATCCCTAACAGTTTCAAAGAGGGATCTCTCTGTAAGATTTAACTTTGTTTCAAGTTTTAGGTATCAGGCTAGTTAAATAAATAAGACTGTGTTGTTTGTTTTATAAAATGGCTAAAATATTGCTTACACATCCATTGGGCTATGGGGTCTGTTTTATAAAGTTTGAGGCCAAAGAACAGATTTTATAGGGTCTTTTCACAGGGCAGGATAATGCAACTGTTGGATCCTTTAGAGCAAATGATGGATATCAGAAAAGATAAGATAATCAGTTAAAATAAAGAAGCATTTAAGAATTTCTTTATCATAAATTCAGAAGACAAACACTTAGATTTTTAAAAGCCAGAAACAAAGTATACAAAGATAAATTCTACAACTTTAACTTATTTTAAATGATTAGATATAGAAAACATAAATGATTACGAAGACAGAAAAACCATTCAACGAAGAGGAGTAAACATCACCAACAATTAACATGCAGGAATCCTATGAAACGTCCTTTTTATTACTGGTAGATATCTTGAAAAAGATTACAGTGCTTACAACTTGCTTGGGCATAAAGATCAACCCTCAATACTTCAAAGTTTGAAGTATATATAGAAAATATTACAATCAATCCTATCATCAATGATCAGGACGTGGCAAAATCTAAAGCTAACTAACTAGATAACAGAATACAAAATTGTAGGGACTGTTAATGATCTGTTGAATTCTTTGTGATGATTTTGGGGAAGGTTGTTGGTGAGTCATCAACTTGACTTTGATTGTTCTGCATGCCGACTTGGATTGTACACCTCATCAATCACTTGATTAGAGTGCACAGATCCTCCCATCTCTTTTGATTGGGAATGGTGATTTTTAGTAACCTTCTTTAGACTTCATCCATCTCTGTATATTTGGTGAAAGTTGGCTTGCTGATGAAAATATATTTGATTTCATGTTGGACACTGATATCCAACTATAGAGTCTCTAAGAATGCCTTGCCGGTTATGCTACCCTGTATTCCTGAAAATTTGGAGCTATCCTTTGCCACCATGGAAATCTTTTGCTTGTAATTGAACAAAGTCATCAACTTGTCATTTAAGACCAGTAAACTGGGAAGGCCTTTCTTCTGCAAAGCATCAATCTTGCTGAAGAATATTTGAACTCTGACATCCATGTTCTAGGTTCTCTCCAACTATAACATTAGTCCTCTCTTGATCAGGACTTTCTTGACCTCGAGGATAGTCTCAGTCCTATCCTCAATTTCTAGACTTTCCATCTCATCCTTAGTCTTCGAATTTAGAAACCTGATGATTTCATTTGCCTCTATGGGAATCTCCCCCAGCTCTCCCTTTGTCCGGTCAATGGCCTGCCTACTCCTTAACACCAATTTGTGCTTCTTGAACATGATCTATACGAGTGGCCAGATTTCTTCCATGGATTTTGAGATATCCATACAAATGTTCTCTTTGGCTTCTGCTAGTGTTTTACCCACAACTGTTTTCTTTTGCAGTTGTTGTATTTCCTTCTTAAGTTTTTCGTATGTGTGCCTCTCAGTATTGTAACTTGCCTAGAAGGAAGATTTGAGTTTCTGGAGATTCTCTATTTCGAGATGCAATTTTTTAATTTCTTCTCCTTCTAGGGTCATCTCCTCCATTGACTTTGCTAGAGCCTCAGATGTCCCTAGAACTGTCAGTGGGGTAGCTGATGGAAGTTTTGTTGTGGCAGCTACTGATGTTGTCGTTGTGCTAACTCCTGTGAGGGGAACTGCACTCAGTGGAATGACTTCCATGGGCTCTATCTGTTCCTTTTCCTTTACCAACCTTTCCAACTCTACTTCCATCTCCTTGATCTGAGTGTTATGTTCCATGATTAACTTTAGAATTTCTTCTTTTTGGCCCTCTGTCTTGGCCATCACTTTGGCCTATGAGTCTTCAGTAGCTGGCAATTTTAATTGTTTCCTCAAGGATGTTATGTCAGCATTATTTTTCTTTAGCAATTCTTCAACTATTTTCACATTTGAGGGGTCATACCCAATTTTTAGTACCAGCTCTTCCAAAGACTTGATCCTGTTGTCTTTTTCAAAAGAAGACACTTTCTCCATCTTTAATTGAGTTTGAACATTATTTAGGAAAACTTGCAACTTTGCAGCAGTTGTGGAAGTGTTTTCCATTGTTGAGAAAACCATTTCTCTAGTCTGCCTGTGTAAATCCATCTGATCAACTGGATGTACTTCCTTGGTGTCAAATTCAAATGTTGACCTTTTGTAATCAGTGATTTCTTTTGGATGGGCCACTTGTGCCTGCAAAAATTCCATGTGCATTCTCCCTTTTTCTGTATCAAAAGAAGAGAGCAACCTATTTTGTGATGTGGATGTTTTCTTCCAGAATTGAGCATAGGTGTTGTTGTTTAGCATCTCATTCTTCTTCTTAATCAAATCATATTTCTCAAAAATACTCAACTTTGCAGATCCTTGAGATGGTTGAGAAGTCAAAGTGGAATCTGTCTGCTTCTTTGAAGAGGAAGTAGACATCATCTGTTGACTGATTGAGAACAATGGTGACTGTTCTCCCTCAACTATTGTGGTGTACTGGGTCTCTTCCTCTCCTAACCTGTTAGTTGTATGATTGGTTTGAGGCCTTTTCTTGTAAACCTAGAACTCTTATGTTGACATTTCAGTGACTGAAGATGAGAAATCCTTTATGGTCCTCTTCTGTACTGGTACCTGTGGAATAATTGTTTATGAAACACTGGTTGAAGGAGGCTGTTGTTTTGAGTCTTCCAAAGTGTTTAATTCCCACTCTGTCTGATTCATAAACTTCTCAATTTCTGGTTTGGGAACATGAGCGTATGGAGAGATTTTATTCCTTAATCTTGTTTCTTCTATAATCCCACAGGGATCATAGTGCCAAGGAAAATTGGTTTTGAACTTCATCTCCTTTAAAATATTATCGGTCATTGCCACTGCAGCTCTACTGTTGCAGATGAATGGTCCTATATGTCCTTTGATCCTCAATTGTTGTTTCTTCTTGAAGGCTACAAAATGAATATCATCTGAGTTAATCATTTGCCTAATATATTCCAAGGAAAATATCCGCACAGGAAAATATCTAGGCAGTTTATAAGGGGCCAGCTCGCATCCATAAATTCTAATTTCTGTGTGGTTTTGGTACAGGTACCAGTCTCCGGTCTTGGCTAGGTTTGAGAGATGTAAAATCCATTGGATTTATTCGTTTATCCTTGGTTCTTGTCTGCCACTGAGCATGCTAACCATGAGATGGTAGAACTGATCTATGAACTGATTGAAAGTGAATTCTAGTGAATTCCTTCTCAGCAATGACGTCCAGGATGTGATCGGCTGTGGTTTCCCATTCTGATCTAGCTTTTGCATGGAGAACATGAACTTGTTTGTTTGAAAGAATACGAACAAATATGCCAGTATTGAAGAATACCGGAACATGCCTTCTATGGGGAATTTGAAAATTTGTTCATGAATATTCTCAGCTAGAAAACTGTTGTAGTCGAATTTCACAGTGGAGCTTTCCTCAGTAGAGAAAATAGATAAATAACCCAAAATTGGCTCATCTACCCATTCGTACGAGTAGTATCCAAGTAAGCTGCAAAGGGATGAGATAATTTGATTTCCTTTTACTGAAAAATCGATGATTGATAGGGGGGATTTTTTTTGGGTAATGGGGCATTCTCAGGGAGAAAAAGTTCAAAAATATGCGCTCTCTGAGGAAAAGAAAATTTTTGGTACATTTCATTCAGGATCTCAATGGTAAAAGGAGAGAAATATTTGGCTCTGGTTATTTTCCACATCTGGTCAATGGCTTTGGGTGTGATAGTGAACAGGGTCTCTCCAGAGGATGAAACAAGGGCTCTCTGATCGGTAAGGTAATGGGTCTGGCACTTGACGACGAATTTGGGGAAATGATAAACTTGGGGAAACAAATTTAGAGGGAGATTGGACTGCCTGAGTCCAATCTCGTCACTCTGGTCTAAGAAAGTGTCTCTGAACCATGAGTGTAGCTCAAAAAAATTGAATCGCATCTGGGTTCTAAGATTACATAGTCTTTGTCATCAAGAGGAATCTAGTCGAGGATGATAGGCAACGTAAGGAATGGGTTTTCCTCGACGTATGAATGTTTAGACTTTGGCACCATCAATTCAACTGGTACCTACAATTTGAAACAAAAACGTTAGCTGGTTATTGGCTTTAGCTCAGTCACTGACAAGACATGGTGTGGGATGAGAGATTTGGTCTATTGAATGTATGCACAGTGCAATAATGGTGGAGATGGGATTAAATTGGGTGAACGTGTATCCATTGGGCGCGGGGGACAAATTAGCAGGCTTAATAGATATATTTATCCTCATTTAAGGGCCAACGGATACCTTGGGGATGAGGTGGAAATAAAAGGATGGATGATGGGTGTGTGAGAATGATGTGGAAGGCTGTGATTGGATGATAGGTAAATGAGATCTGACGTGACAGGTGAGTGGAGGAGAATATGCATGCAAAGTGATGAGACATGACTTATAGGAGGTGGTAGTGGAGTGTGATGTCACGAGACGGCGGTGGTATTAAAAGCTAGTATGGTGGTTTACTCGGAGGGGGGGGTAGGTGGTAACCAGTTTGGAGCAAGGGGGGTCCAAGTTAACATAGTAGTGACACGTTAGTATGGGGCCCACCAGGTAATACCACCAACTCGGACCCCCCCCCC
>JASDQU010588797.1:61432-77755 GCA_032191745.1 Picea mariana
AATATTTCATCAAAATCTATACCTTTCTTTTATGCAAGCCCCTTTACAACAAGTCTAGCCTTGTACCATTTTTTTCCTCCATCTTCTTCCTTCAACTTGTAAACCCATTTATTATTCAATGCTCTTTTTCCTACAGGAAACTGAACCAAGTCCCAAGTTTGGTTATTTAACAAGGAATCCATTTCCTCTTTCATGCCTTTCTCCCATTTCTTTTTAGTGTCTACCTGCATTGCCTCTTCATAACATTCTGGTTCACCAAAATCAGTCAACAATAAATAATACAATGAAGGAGAGTATCGTTCAGGGGGGCTAATTAACCTGGTATATCTTCTAACAACACTTGCAGAAGTTTGAGGTACTTATTGATCATGTTGTTGTACATTTTGATTTTCTGGTACCTTTGGAATTTCTTTTTCAATGATCTCATCAAGCACTATGTATTCTGGTTTTTTCTTTTTCCCATTTCTTTCCCTACAACTGATCTTTGTACATGACCTTCTCATTGAATATGAAATCTCTACTCCTCATGATTTTTTTATTTTCATAATCCCATAAGCGATAACCAAAATCATTAACACCGTATCCAATAAAGGTACACTTCTTGGATTTTTCCTCAAGATTTTTTCTATTTTCTTTATCAATATGGACAAATGATTCACAATCGAAAGCCTTCAAATAACTTCTACTGTTAGATCTACGACCTTATAATAAACGGTCCAGATTTACAATGAAATGACAATATACATTTACAAGGAAATTTTTCCTTTGGGGGACCACTTGCCCCTGGACCCCTGGACCCTGCAAGGGGGGTAACCCCCCTGCACTCCCCCACGTGGAGGAGTGTACATTCTTTTGGGCTGTAAAGTCTTCATGGGGTATAAACACAACTAAAAACAAAGACCTCTTAATCGGGAAGATAATCAGGATCCACAACCAACATCTTCTATATTAACCATGAAAGTCAAGGCATTGAGTTCGAGTTTTTTCTTCTTTCCCATAAACCAATGTATACAGGTACATCCCAGTGCTATATTTTGGAGTTGTTCTTCTTTCCCACAATGCATCAGTTAACTTCAAATGCCAATTCCTTTGGTTCTTGTCAATAGTTTTCTTCAATATCTGAATGAGTGTCTTATTTGTGGATTTTGCAAGACCATTCCCTTGTGGATAATAGTTTGATGATTTCCCCATAATAATTCCATATTCTCCATAGAATTATGTAAATATTGAACCAATGAAAATAGAACCATTATCAGTGATAAATTTGTATGGGACACCAAATCTTGATAAAATATTATCTTTGAGGAACTTAATTAACTCTTCAGAATCATCCTTTTTTAATGCCACTGCCTTTGGCCACTTCATAAAATAATATGTAGCAGTTATAATATACATATGTTCCTTGCTTGAATTTGGATTTATTGGCCCGATGACATCAAGTCCCCATTGAGAAAGTGGTTTTTCTACAGTTATAGGCTATAACGACATCGCAGATCTCTTCATTTTCCCTAAAACATGCTGGCATGATACACATCTCCTTATTGTGGCATATGAGTATCTAAAAATTGATGGCCAATAAAACCCAGCTATTATTATCTTATGGGAAGTGTTCGTAGGTGCAAAATGTCCACTGCATACCCCTTCATGGAATTCCTCATTAGTTCTTGGGATTTGTTTTCATCAACACACCTTAGTAATTTACCATCATAATTCCTTCTGAACAATATATCAACAATCAACACATTTTTATTGGGCTTCATCTTTGATTTTCTCCACTCTTTAGGGGTCATGGTGATTGGAAGCTATCGAGACCTCAAATAGAATACAATTTCCCCATACCATTCTGAATTGGCCAATGGTTCTCCTACTAAAATTGAAATCATTCCATCCATAGAATCACTATTTTCGATGAGCTTACATAAACCTTGTCCTTTGACATCCTTTAAAGGTTTAATTTCAATATCATATTCTTGGATCTTTTTCAGCCAATTAGCCCATTTTCCTTCTCTTAATTGTTGATTCAAAAGCATCTTTACTAGCGATGATGGAACATAAGAAATGGTTGTTGGATTACTGAGGGGAAGGTGAATCAGTAATAGAGCAATTAAATCATCTTTTACCACAATATGTAAGTGTTATATCAAAGTATCATTATCATCCAATAGTTTCACAATAAACAATGAACAAATGAGAAATCATACACATACACAGTACAATAGTGTTTTTACATGGAAACCCAATGTGGGAGAAAACCACATGATTTTTTTTCTTATATTTCTTTAAGAATTACATTCATTGGAAGCACCAACTTCCTTTGTTTTCAAGCTGCAACTGGAAGGAGGATTCAACCCCCTAATTTCTCAGGCTACAACCCAAGGGAAGCTCCAACTCCCCAATTCTCTGGCTACAACCAGAAGGAGGATACGACCCCCTATGTTCTCCGGCGACAACCACATGTCCTTGCCCCGTCCAACCACCCTGACATGTAAGTAGAATCATAGAACCACTGTCACACTATCACTGTGAGATATATTGTTGTAAACCTATACCAATCAACCTGTAATCAACCTGTACCATAAACAAGTGCATCAACCATGTACCAACCTATACAAAAACTATACCATGAACAAGTGCATCAACCATGCACCAAACCTGTACAAATAAACTGTCACAACAACCTGTCCAAACAACCTATCACAACAACTTGTCTCATCAATCTTATCAACCAAATCAGATCTACTCACCAATATCAATCACCAAGAAAACTCTCAAATATGTGCATCAACCAATCATAACACGACAACTCATAATCATCACCAAGATCAATATGTTCTTCTAATAATATATCAATACAAGTATGCCACATCATCCATAAACCATGTGTCAACAATACTACTAACAAGTGCCTCCAACCATGTACCAATTATGTACCAATAATGTATCAACTACTCATCAACTATGACTCATCAAGATGTACCAATATCATCAACTATACACCTCATGTATGTGCCAACTCATCCACTACTTGTCTCAACCAAGTACCCAACATGTGCCTCAACCAAAATCCCTCATCAATTTCATCATCCAAATATGATTTTCAAATCTGTAATAGACCTAGTGTATATGATCACATACTTGCAAACCTTCCTTAACTTTAACAACAAGAGACTACCATTTTCATCAAACTTTTCTTTAGTCTCACATGACTAGTTTTGTATTAGTCAACAACCCTAACTTGAAATAATAATAACTATGTACCTATAATGAATAAAGATATGAAACTATTACAAAATGTTCTTCAATGTGTTTTATGCAATTCCCCCACGTGTCACTACTTGGAACCTCTCAGAAAATGAATTATAGAAAAAATGGCATACCTTGTTGAATTTTGGCTTATTCTAGAGAGCGGACTTGTAGAGCATGCCCCACACGGAATATTTGTTGTATGGATCCAAAACTTTTACACAAAATAATAAATACTATAATCTAAACAACACGTTTGGCCTTACTGAATTTGGATCTATTATGAAGAAGTTATGATGCTTTTACCCAAAACACATGTTTTAGACTAGTTTCAGGACTAGCCACAATCCCTATTTTCCATGGAGTGTAACTCCAAACATATAATGACACGCAAGATGAAATTATTACCACAACTACTTGGATATGTATTCTCAATGTCCTATCAATTTTGCGGTCTGAATCATTCCAGAAAAAAAGTTATTGCAAAAATGGTGAGATGACCTGTAAATAACATACCTTAGAAAGCATCATTAAAAGAATTTATCCTCCCTTGAATTTCGTTCTTCTTTACTTCACCTTCTCTCTAAAATTCATCTTAGATATCCTTTGGTTACCTCAGTCACCTATAGATATTCAATATGCTCAAGTGTGATTTAAAATGAGAGAGCCTTGCCTCTTATTTATACTTTCATGTAGCTTCCTCAAGGGGTTACCTTTTAACCATCTTAACCCACTTTCCTTATTTTAGGGTTAACCAACCTCTAACAACTTGTCTAATTAGTAATTTATCCATTAAATTTATTATTTAAATAATTTATTTTTTATCCTCTTTGAATTATAGTACACTCATCACTTCACTTTACCTCAAGGGGTTACCTTCTAACCATCTTAAACCACTTTCCTTATTTTAGGGCTAACCCACTTCTGACCACTTGTCAACTTAGTAATTTCTCCATTAACTTTATTATTTAAATAATTTATTTTGTATTCACTTTGAATTATAGTACACTCATCACTTCACTTTGTTATTTACCTTCTAAAAATCTCTTAAACCACTTTGACTACTTTGACCTTTTGGGGCTTCTAGATGACTCATGAGGGTTCTCCAACTTCACATGGCCATAACTCTCTAACCGTGAGGAGTTATGTGATGTTCCACATACCAATGGAAATGACATGGCATGTACTATCCATATAGAATAGTATTGCCTACAAATATATCAAAACTCATACTATTATCCATCAAACAAACTTGGGTCCATTACCCAAACCTGGGTTCTCCAACTTCTCATGGCCATAACTTTCTAACCATGAGGAGTTATGTGGCGTTGCACATACCACCGGAAATGGAATGACATTTAATATCCATCTAGAATAGTATTACCTTCAAATATATTAAAATTCATACCATTATACATGAAAAATCCTTGGTTCCATTACCCAAACCTTTGGGCTACCAGAATTCACTACCGGACTTTCTCCAAGGGTTGAGATCAATCACTAAGGGCTGACATCAATATAGAATATCACTCCCAAATGGTTGAAATCAATGACAACCAACAATCCATACCAGCTATCCATCAACCTAAGCCAATTATCTGACAATCTCCCCCTTTGGCATTGATGGAAAAACCAACATTGATGGAAACACTTAGTCATGATAACATTCATTCTTATACTCCTCATCAATGTTTCTATCTCTCCCACTTTGACATCAATGAAAAATGGTGTCTCCCTTTGGGGTTTCTCCCTCTAACTGAACTCTCGTTGGGGATGCTCCCCCTGTTTACATGCCTTTGATTTTTCTTTGTGTTTATAAGCCTCAGATTACTCTCTCTCCCTTCATATGAATAATATCTCCCCCTTTAACAAAGGGTATCACTTTGAATTCATATCACTCATTCTTCCCTTGTGACAATCTCTCCCCTTGGAAACATGCCTTTATGCTCTCTCTCCAAGCATTTACCTTTGCATCTGATAAATCTCTCCCCCTTTGTCCTATTTATGGTTCTTCCTCGTGTACATCTAAGACATATAAGATAAACATTCAAAATCATTTATTTTGGAGTAGAAATTACTCCTAGTCTCTGGCAAAGATACTCAAGGGATTCTCGTGGAAGCGATTTTGTAAATATGTATGCCACTTTTTCTTTTGTTCCCACATATTGAACTCTAATGTTATTCTTTGCAACTTGTTCCTGTAGAAAGTGATATTTGATTGGAATGTGCTTCGTCTTGGAGTGCATCACCGGGTTCTTTGAGATACTAATGGTGCTTGTATTATCACAATATATTGGAATTGGCTCATCATACTCAACCTGTATATCTGTCAAAGTTTGTTTCATTCATAGAACCTGTGTACAAAATGTTGTTGTTGCAATATACTCTACCTCGATTGTAGATAAGGATATTGATGATTATTTCTTTCTTAGACAAGATACTAAAAACTCACCCAAGTAGAATGCTGCTCCACTAGTGCTTCATCGGTCATCAATGCAACCTGCCCAATTTGCATATGTGTAGGCAATAAGTGATAGATCCTTTCCTTTTGGATACCATAATTCAAACTCTTATGTTCCTTTGAGATATCTGAAAATCCTCTTCACTGCTAATACATGTGATTCCTTTGGTGTTGCTTGAAACCGTGCCACCTATTCAATTTCCTGCATTACATCTGGTCTGGATGTTGTCACATATAGTAGGCTACCAATCATTGACCTGTATTGCCTCTGATCTATAGAATTTGAATCATCATCTTTTCTCAACTTGCAATTGGTTTCCATGGGAGTGATAAATGGTTTGCAATCTTCCATTCCAAACCTCTTTAGTATTTCTCGGATATACTTGGTTTGATAAATAAAAACTCCTTGGTTTCTTGACGTATATGAATACCCAGAAATAAGGATAGTTCTCCAAGTAATGAAATTTCAAATTCATTATGCATATCCTTTGCAAATTCCTAGCTTAACCTGTCATTAGTACTTCCAAAAACAATATCATCAACATAAATTTCAATTAATAAAATACTACCTTGAGTTACCTTGATGTAGAGGTTTTTGTTTGTTCTTCATTTCCATAGTTTGTAGGGAGTTTTATCATTGTTGTTTCTGAGCATTAATCTGTTTTGAATGTGAATTGTTGTATGCACTACATGTGTCCAAAAAATATCTGTCAATTTGGAATCCATTAGCATTGTTCAATCCATTTCCTGTGTAATTATCATGCATTATGATAATGTTCATTTGTCTCTGAACCACTCTTTGAACTAATCTATGAATCCATTCTCTCGTCCATACTGTCCAAGATCTACTTGTGCAATTGTGCATAATGTTGACCCATTTATCACTATACTATCATAAAGTCTTGATTAATCCATCAAATTGTACTTCTGCTAACTGACTGCTCTGTATCTGTCTTCTCAAATACTTCAAGCTGCTTGAAGGATGGTTCTTTGGTCTGTCATAACTATCACATAGACTCCCCTATCTAATATTCATATTACCTGGGAGTCTTTAAGCCGAATGGATCAAAACAATTCCTTCTCTGATGTGTATTCATCATCATCTTCATTGGTAGATTCATCATCTCTCTAAGATTTGACTTATTTCTTTCTATCTATGGATTCATATTTCACTACAATGCATGAAATTTCAATCTCTTGAAATTGTTCCTTATTTACATGTCCTTCTTTTCTTTTAGTTATTTTCCAAACCTTTCTATATACGACATCTTTCTTTTTCTCTGTATAATTTTCTTCATCTCATTTTATTGCCAATATTGTGACCTCTGGGACATGGTCTTTGTTCATATGTTCTTCGTGTTTTCTTATCCATACTTTCTTATATCTGATATCAGTATTCTCTTTCATGGAAGTATCAATAATGCTTCTACAATCACTAGCTATCTATCCATAGTTATGACATTTGTTACATTCAATGTTACATGGGGCCACATATCCACTTCTTGCTTGAATGTTTCTTTTATAATCCCTCCAATATACAACCTTATGTCCAAAATTAGTACGATAAAAACAATGACCATAAAAGAAATTTGCATACCTGGGAGTGAATGATCTTCTTTGTGGTGTAGTCCTTCTGAATTTTTGCCTTGACTGATCATGATCATGATTGAAGCTTGTTTGTCACTTGAACATGAATGGTCTTCTTGAAGATGTATCTTCAATAGTTTTCTTAAATTCTGGTTGACCATGATTCTTTCCTTTGTGTACTTCTGCATAACTCTTTCTATTTTATTCATTCTTCTTTTCTAGCAACCTTGAGTGCTTCTCTTCATTCTCTATAAATGATGTGGATGTTTCTGTCTCTTCAACATTCTTCCTGAGCTTGATGACTTTGAATCTTAGTGTGACAACTTCTTCTTCAAGCTTCTCAACCTCTTCTTCTTTATTCATTATTTAAGACTCCATGGCCTCTTCTGTTCTCTTTTCTTCTTCAAGTTGGATTTTCAATGTAATTATTTATTCTTCGAGTCTTCTCTCTTCTTGACCAAACTCTTCCTCAAGTTGGTTTAAGTCATCAGTTATTTCCCTGAGATGATCCATCAATATATTTTCTCTCTTTTCTGCTTCTTCCTTTTGTGTTGTTATGTTGGCTTCTAAACATTGTTTTTGATATTCTAGAGTTTCTTCATTTCTTCTAGCCTCTTCTAGCTGAGTTCTTAAATTCTTGATGAACTGTTGAAATTTTTTGGACCCTTGAACACTTTCCTTTTGCTTCATCAATTATTTCTTGGATGACTTGTTATCTTCTCTTTCTTTCTTTAGATATTCAATTGCACTGATCAAATGTTCTCTGTAATAAATTTTTTCTTCTTCATACTCTTCCTCTTATGAATTTGTCTGACATGATGAGCATCTTTCTTATTGTTTTGTACCTGCATCTTCTTTGGCATTTTTTGATTCTGTGATGGGTGAATAATATACATTATGTAACTTATCCCAAAGTTCTTTGGCCGATTAACATTTACCAACCTTTTCTCTTACCAGATTAGGTAATCCTTCCTAGATGAAATCCATTGCTATTTTAGTATTCTTCTTCAATTCCTTCTTGGTTGCAATATTTTCCCTTTTTGAACTATCATATTCTATAACAACTGATAGCCAAATATAATGTCCATGTGCCTATAAAAATACTTTCTTACTTATGCTTCAAATCCCATACTTTAAACCATTCCGACCATTAAACATTGGTACTCCATTCTCAGAATAATTCATGATCTCCTTCCAGTGGTTAAATTGTTTCCTTAAGGAACTCGCTCTGATACCAATTGTTGGATTACTGAGAGGGGGGGGTGAATCAGTAATAGAGAAATTCAATCCTTTTTTACCACAATATGCAAGTGTTATATCAAAGTATCATTATCATCCAATAGTTCCAGAGTAAATAAACAATGAACAAATGAGCAATCATACACATACACAGTACAACACTTTTTTTACGTGGAAACCCAAACTGAGAGAAAACCACGGAATGTTTTTTCTTATATGTCTTTAAGAATTACATTCATTGGAAGCACCAACTTTCTTTGTTTTCCAGCTGCAACTGGAAGGAGGCTCCAACCCCCTAATATCTCAGGCTACAACCTGAGGGAAGCTCGAACTCCCCAATTCTTTGGATACAACCAGAAGGATTCTATGACCCCCTATGTTGTCTGGCTAAAACCAGAAGGTGGCAACAACCACCTATCCTTGCCCCGTCCAACCGCCCTGAAATATAAGTAGAATCATGGAACCACTGTCACACTATCACTATGAGATATACTGTTGTAAACCTGTACCAATTAACCTGTACCATAAACAAGTGCATTAACCATGCACCAACATGTACCTCAACCTGTAATCAACCTGTACCATAAACAAGTGCATCAACCATGCACCAACCTGTACAAAACCTGTACCATGAACAATTGCATCAACCATGCACCAAACCTATACAAATAACCTGTCACAACAACCTATCCAAACAACCTATCACAACAACCCGTCTCATCAATCTTATCAACCAAATTAGATATACTCACTAAGATCGATCACCAAGAAAACTCTCAAAGATGTGCATCAACCAAGCATAACACAACAACTCATAATCATCACCTAGATCAATAACATACCAATACAAGTATGTTACATCATCCAAAAACCATGTGGAAACAATACTACTAACAAGTGCCTCCAACCATGTACCAAGATGTACCAATAATGGATCAACTACTCATCAGCTATGACTCATCAAGATGTACCAACATCATCAACTATACATCTCATGTATGTGCCAACTCATCAACTACTTGTCTCAACCATGTACCCAACATGTGCCTCAACCAAAACACCTCATCAATTTCATCATCCAAATATGATTTTTAAATCTGTAATAGACCTGGTGTATATGATCACATACCTGCAAACCTTCCTTAACTTTAACAACAAGAGACTAGCAATTTCATCAAACTTTTCGGTAGTCTCACATGACTAGTTTTGGATTAGTCAACAACCCTAACTTAAAATAATCATAACTATGTACATGTAATGAATAAAGATCTAAAAATAGTACACAATGTTCTTCAGTGTGTTTTATGCAACTCCTCTAGGTGTCACTACTTGGAACCTCTCAGAAAATGAGTTATAGAAAAAATGGCATGCCTTGTTGAATTATGGCTTATTCTAGAGAGTGAACTTGTAGAGCGTGCCCCGAACAGAATATTTGTTGTATGGATATGAAAATTTTACAAAAAATAATATAGCCTATACTATAAGAAACACATTTTTTCTTACTAAATTTGGATCTGTTATGAAGAAGTTATGACATTTTTACCCAAAACACATGTTTTAGGCTAGTTTCAGGACTAGCCACAAACCCTATTTTCCACAGAGTGTAACTCCAAAAGTATAGTGGCCCACAAGCTGAAATTTGTACCACAACTACTTGCATATGTTTTCTCAATGTCCTATCAATTTCACGGTCTGAATCGTTCTATAAAAAACGTTATTATGAAAATGGTGAGATGACCTGTAAATAGCATACCTTAGAAAGCATCATCAAAAGAATTTATCCTCCCTTGAATTTCGTTCTTATTTACTTCACCTTCTCTCTGAAATTCATCTTAGATATCTTTTGGTTACCTCAGTCACCTGTAGATATTCAATATTCTCAAGTGTGATTTAAAATGAGAGAGCCTTGCCTCTTATTTATACTTTCATGTAGCTTCCTCAAGGGGTTACCTTTTAACCATCTTAACCCACTTTCCTTATTTTAGGGTTAACTAACTTCTAACCACTTGTCCAATTAGTAATTTATCTATTAACTTTTTTATTTAAATAATTTATTTTGTATCCACTTTGAGTTATAGTACACTCACCACTTCACTTTACCTCAAGGGGTTACCTTCTAACCATCTTAAACCACATTCCTTATTTTAGGGCTAACCCACTTCTAACCACTTGTCAACTTAGTAATTTCTCCATTAACTTTATTATTTGAATAATTTATTTTGTATTCACTTTGAATTATAGTACACTCATCACTTCACTTTATTATTTACGTTCTAAAAATCTCTTAAATCAGTTTGACTACTTTGACCTTTTGGGGCTTCTAGATGACTCATGAGGGTTCTCCAACTTCACATGGCCATAAATATTTAACCATGAGGAGTTATGTGATGTTCCACATACCACTGAAAATGACATGACATGTACTATCCATATAGAATATTATTACCTACAAATATATCAAAACTCATACCATTATCCATCAAACAAACTTGGGTCCATTACCCAAACCTGGGTTCTCAAACTTCTCATGGCCATAATTCTGTAACCGTGAGGAGTTATGTGACGTTGCACATACCACCAGAAAAGGAATGACATGTACTATACATCTAGAATAGTATTGCCTTCAAATATATTAAAACACATACCATTATACATGAAACAACCTTGGGTCCATTACCCAAACCTTTGTGCTACCGGAATTCGCTACTGGACCTTATCCAAGGGTTGAAATCAATAACTAAGGGTTGACATCAATATAAAATATCACTCTCCAATGGTTGACATCAATGAAAACCAACAATCCATACCAAATATCCATCAACCTAAGCCAATTGTCGGACAATGACATGAGAATTTAGTATGTATGTCTGAAAGTGTGCCACCACTTTCACAAGAGACAGGGCTTTCTTTTCCAGTTCTGAATACCTAAATTCATAGTTATGAAGGGTTTTTCTCATGAAACCGATTGGCATTTCTTCACCCTTGGTATTCCTATGAGTAAGAACAAATGAAACAACTGTTTCTATAGCGAACGAATAGATGATGAAATCCCTTTGAAAATCTGGGCTAATGAGGATTGGAGTTGTGGTGATTTCCCTTTTGATATTATTGAAATAATATTGTGTATCCATTTTCCATTCAAACCTTTGGTTCTTTTTCAACAATAGATTTATCGACTTTACAATACTTTCATCGTCAGGAACAAATCTTCGCACAAAATTGATCTTGTTGAAAAATGATTGAACTCATTTTTAGATGATGGGGAGTTGAGTTCATTTATTGATTTAACTCTTTATGGATATATATAAATCCCTTCCTTGCACATAATATGAGCCAATAGTTTTCCTTGAGTTACAACAAATAAACATTTCTTTGGGTTAAAAAAAAAACATTGTATAATCTGCATCCATAAAAAAATTTCCTCAAGTGATGAATGTGATCACCCATTGTTTTTGAATGTACTGTCAAGTCATGTTGATAGTATGCCATGAATTTTCCTATCAACCCACTAAATGCATGATCCATGTCCCTCTGAAATGTGGCTCTTGCATTATTTAAGCCAAAGGGAATTCTAGCATATGCATATGTCTCCCAAGGTGTTATGAATGTTGTATTTGCTCTATTTTCCTCAGCAACCAAGACTTGATTATATCCAGAAAAACCATCCAACATGGACATGCTAGCTGATCCCATGACTTGTTGGAGGATAAACTGCATGTTAGGTAAAGGATAATTATCCTTTATGCTTCCTTTGTTAAGATCCCTGAAATCTACACACATGCAGATTTCCCCAGTCTTATTTCTTACTATCACGGAGTTTGAAAGCCAATCAGAATGTCTGATGGGATACAATATTCCATCCTTATTTAATTTCTCCACTTCAATCTTTACCAAAGGTTTCAATTTGGGGTTCATCATCCTTATTTTTTTCTTGACCGACTTTGCTTCTTCTCTCAAAGGAATGATATGTTGAAAAATTGTTCTATCATAATCTTTAAAATCATCATAGGTCCATGCGAAAACATCAAGATATTATTTTAAAAATGAAACATATTGATCAAATTATTCAATGGTGCAATCAACTCCCAAGTTGACATATTTCAGGGAACTGTTAGTCCCAATATTGATCTTTCTTGTTTATTAAACCTTTCAGAATAAAATTTCTTTTAGGAGATTCTCAGTAGGATCAAATTTTGTAAAAAGAGACCCAACTTGAGTATAATCTTTTGGGACATCAGATATGTGATTGTCTTCGTCATCATCATCATTCAACAAAAAAAATTCCAATTGTTCATCATTCTCAAACACTTGCAAATATTCCAGGTTATCAGGTACAGAAGGTCGGAATACTCTTTCTACTTGAAAATATGTTTTGCTTTGTACATCATCTGGGTTTGACAATGAGTCTACCAAAACCAATGAATCTGTCTTCTGATTCTTGTCCCTTGGAATGAAAGAAATGTTGAAAGATCTTAAAGATTCCATCAATTCGTTAACTCTTTTGAAATACAATTTGAGTCTTTCCTTCTTTATTTTATACCTCTGGGTGACTTTATTAATTTCCAACTCAAAGTCGCCAGTCACAATTAGATTTTCTATCTTCATTTATTGTGCAATAATCATCCCCTAAATCAAAGATTCATATTCTGCCTCATTATTAGTACATGCAGATTCAAGTCTGATAGCATGTAGATGCATAATCTTTCCTGGGATTACAAGGACAATTCCAACTCCACTCTCGGAGCTTGAACAAGATCCATCGAATGACATCATCCAATAACCTTCAAATGGATTCTCTTGATTCTCAGTGTCTTGAAATTGCTCTCAGATTTTGATGTGTTCCATGTCTAAGATAGCATAATTTCCAATCCCACCATCTATATAATCTTCCATTAACTCATTATCCTTATTTTTGAAAGAGAAGGATTGTGTGGGATCACTAGGAGGCACCTTAATCATTGCTCCTTCTTTCCCTAGCAGCATCATGCAACTTTCATCATTCATTATGTACCCCCCGATCATGAATGACCAATATCTTCTCAAAACAACTCCATATGTTGGAGGAAGGTCTACCACAATAATATTGAAAACTGTAATAATATGGGGAGTTGTCATGATCCAAGCATAAAAATCCTTGATTTCTACATAAGTCGGCACTTATCTAGAATCAATTTCATATATACTTTCACCAGTCTCATAATATTTGGTGCATTTCATGCCAAAGGCCTCTATGACCACCAGTGGCATAATATTATTGGTCACATCAGTGTCAACTAAAAAATTATGAAGTGTAACATCATTATTTTCAATTGAAATATAAAAAGGGAGGAGTTTCACCTCTCAACTTGGGGGTTGACTTGTTATGGATTTGTTTCAGACTGGTAACAACAATTTTTTCTTTTTCGGATGGATCATCCAACAATCTCAAAATGTTTTCTCTTTGTTGGGGAATTTTCACCACTTCAGTGAAAGGAAGAGTCATCATTAATTTACTTAAGTCCTCTATAACATTGTATGTCATCTAAGTGGAGTTTGACATCGGTTGTTGCTTCTTACTTCCAATGTTATCTGTCATTTTCTCATTTTTCTCTTTTCTCATTCATTTTTTCTTTATCTTTTTGGTTTTCCTTTTCAGAATCATTTTTACTCTTTGATCTATTTACAAATCCTCTTTCCTGGGTGATGTTTTCTTGCGAGTTGGGGTCGTTGTCACCTTCTTCAAATATATACAATGAAGTCTCACATCGATACATTTGTAGAGTTTCAGAACTTTCATCAGGTGAATAATAATTCTCTTTATCAAACATTTTCTCATCATATACATCATCCAGAACAACTGCATTGGGACTAGGCTACCTAGGAATCCTTGTTCTTTGCATATTATCCATGTTTTCAAACCTCACTTTGTTTTATTGGGGAGGGTTCCTTCTTTTCTATGGGACCGACATTCTTGGATTTGCTACATAATTATCCCCCCTTCTCAGTTTGGCTATCTCGTTCTGCATTTGCTTGATAGATCTATTCATTTGTGCAAATTCAATTCTTTGCTTGGTTTTTTTTGTCGCAATAGGGTCTACCTTCACATATGGTATGGTTCCCTTGAAAATTCCCCCTCCAATTGTTTTATTTTGGGTCATTTGTGGCTTGAATTCTTCATTTTTTCTTGAACAAGAGGCCCCTTGATTATCAATACCCAATCCTCCCAGCTACCTTTGTACTTTTCCCAGTATGATGTTGGGGTCTACACCCGTTTCGATCATAATTCCTTCCATCTCAGTGGCTTTAGTCATTGTTTCCTCCAAGGTATCCATATGGGATGTTCTGATAGAATATTTCACATTTGGGGGCATTGAATTCTTATAACAACCAAGTATGACTGGGTCATTAGGTCTTTTATCTTCTGGAATCTTACTCAAGTTTTCATTAAACCTAAGATTAAAATCTTGTATTCTTTCATTCTTCCTCAAACCAATCTAGGTGAAATCGGTGAGAAGGGTATGATAATCAATTGGAGGGGTGAACATAGTCAAGAACATGGCTTCGAGGTCATTCAACGAGAAAATTGATCTACTATGCAATGGAGTATATCATTCATACACTTTTCCTGATAAGGTTTGCAGAAATAATTTTACCATGACATTTTCATACTCAATGCGATGAAAATAAAAAATATCAAGAAATAAGTGAAGGTGCCACTTTGCATCTATCGTTTCATCTCTAGAAAATTCCTTCAAGATNAAATGGGAATCCCTTATTCTTCTTCGATTTTCTTGATTTCTTGCAACACCTCTTCCACCTCCTTATCTCTCTTCGTGAGGTTCTTCTCGTGGATGTTCATTTCTTTCTGCCATATCTGGAGGGGTTCTAGGAATATGAATTTCACTTCTTAGAATATAGAGTTTCTTTCTTTTAATTCCGGTGATGGGTCCTTTATATTCTTCCAACTTCAATCTTGACCTCGTCCTTATGTTTCTCTAGCTAGCCTTTGGTTTCTTCGGTCTTGTCCTTCATCTCTTCTCTGTCTCCGAAGGATTTATCATTCTTCTTCTCGGGCTAAGATCTGTCAGGACCTTTCTAATTATTATTGGGTCTCGACTGTCGTTATTACCATATTATATAGCTGATGCAATATGCTTCGTTTATTACTCAATCCAATTTCTAAGTGGGGCTGATCAGCCTAGGGAAAAGTCATATATTTTTCCCAAAAAATAAACCAAATTCCAAATTTCAATTCATTCCCCAGTATGGTCACCAAAAATGTTGACGCTTGAATCTTTTAGGACCGAAACAACAACCTCACGAGGATGTAAATACTCCTTTTTATAGAGGTGGTACTCCTCTTTACTTTAATATTTTCTTGGGACTCTAGGTCTTCAAAATATGGGACTTTGCATAAGTTTGTCATGGTAATCAAAGAAATATAAATATCGCAAGAAAAAATAAAAGGAAAATGTTTTCTTTTATTTTTAAAGAAAGTTCCTTAGAAATGACCAAGAATCGCGCACTTCACACATTTAAAGCAGATAAGCAAAATTTCCTCACATCCATCATAGTTAAACTAAAGATTTATGATCACATAAAGTAAAAAGAAGATGATATGCATGCATAAGAGAACTTTAACGGAGTGTACATGTGGGAATCTAAAATAAAGATAATGATAGATCAATCTCAAATACTTTATACTCAAAACTTAGAGTTACAAAGCACAGTCAAAACTAATCTCGAAATAGTTGTCTTGAAATTTCTGAAAAATATATAGTTTGTTACATATTCTTTGAAATTTAAAATGTGTT
>JASDQU010588797.1:96153-107519 GCA_032191745.1 Picea mariana
CCCTCTGAGTAAACCACCATACTAGATTTTAATACCACCGTCGTCTCGTGACATCACACTCCACTACCACCTCCTATAAGTCATGTCTCATCACTCTGCATGCATATTCTCCTCCACTCACCTGTCACATGTCAGATCTCATTCACCTATCATCCAATCATAGCCTTCCACATCATTCTCACACACCCATCATCCATCCTTTTATTTCCACCTCATGCCCGAGATATCCGTTGGCCCTTAAATGCAGCTAAACATATCTATTAAGCTTGCTAATTTGTCCCCCATGCCCAATGGATACATGTTCACCCAATTTAATCCCATCTCCAACATTATTGCACTGTGCATACATTCAATAAACCAAATCTCTCGTCCCCCACCATTTCCTGTCAGTGACCGAGCTAAAGCCAATAACCAGCTAATGTTTTTGTTTCAAATTGCAGGTACCAGTTGAATTGATGGTGCCAAAGTCTAAACATTCATACGTCGAGGAAAACCCATTCCTTCTGTTGCCTATCATCCCTGACTAGATTCCTCTTGCTGACAAAGACTATGTAATCTTAGAACCTATATGCGATTCAATTTTGTTGAGCTACACTCGTGGTTTAGAGACACTTTCTTAGACCAGAGTGATGAGATTGGACTCTGGCAGTCCAATCTCCCTCTATATTTGTTTCCCCAAGTTCATCATTTCCCTGAATTCTCTGTCAAGTGCCAGACCCATTACCTTCCCGATCAAAGAGCCCCTATTTCATGCTCTGGAGAGACGTTGTTCAATATCACACCCGAAGCCATTGACCAGATGTGGAAAATAAATAGAGCTGAATATTTCTCTCCTTTTACCATTGAGATCCTAACTGAAATGTACCAAAAATTGTCTTTTCCTTAGAGAGTGCATATTTTTGAACTTTTTCTCCCTGAGAATGCCCCATTACCCAAAACAAATCCCCCCTATCAATCATCGATTTTTCAGTAAAAGGAAATAAAATTATCTCATCCCTTTGCATCTTACTTGGATACTACTCGGACGAATGGGTAGATGAGCCAATTTTGGGTTATCTATCTATTTTCTCTACCGAGGAAAGATCCACCGTGCAATTTGACTACAACAATTTTCTGGCTGAGAATATTCATGAACAACTTTTCAAATTCCACATAGAAGGCATGCTCCGGTATTCTTCAATATTGGCATATTTGTTCGTATTTTTTCAAACAGACAAGTTCATGTTCTCCATGCAAAAGCTAGATCAAAATGGAAAACCATAGCCGATCACATCCTGGACGCCACTGCTGAGAAGGAATTCACTAGAATTCACTTTCAATTAGTTCTACCATCTCATGGTTAGCATGCTCAGTGGTAGACAAGAACCAAGGATAAACGAATAAATCCAATGGATTTTACATCTCTCAGACCTAGCCAAGACCGGAGACTGGTACCTGTACCAAAACCACACAGAGATTAGAATTTATGGATGCGAGCTGGCCCCTTATAAACTGCCTAGATATTTTCTCGTGCGGATATTTTCCTTGGAATATATTAGGCAAATGATTAACTCAGATGATATTCATTTTGCAGCCTTCAAGAAGAAACAACAATTGAGGATCAAAGGACATATAGGACTGTTCATCTGCAACAGCAGAGCTGCAGTGGAAATGACCAATAAGATCTTAAAGGAGATGAAGTTCAAAACCATTTTTCCTTGGCACTATGATCCCTGTGGGATTATAGAAGAAACAAGATTGAGGAATAAAATCTCTCCATACTCTCATGTTCCCAAACCAGAAATTCAGAAGTTTATGAATCAGACAGAGTGGGAATTGAACAATTTGGAAAACTCAAAACAACAACCTCCTTCAACCAGTGTTTCATAAACAATTACTCCATAGGTACTAGCACAGAAGAGGACCATAAAGGATGTCTCATCTTCAGTCACTGAAATGTCAACAGAAGAGTTCTAGGTTTACAAGAAAAGTCCTAAAACCAGTCATACAACTAACAGGTTAGGAGAGGAAGAGACCCAGTCCACCACAGTAGTTGAGGGAGAACACTCACCATTGTTCTCAATCAGTCAACAGATGATGTCTACTTCCTCTTCAAAGAAGCAGACAGATACCACTTTGACTTCTCAACCATCTTAAGGATCTGCAAGACAGAGTATTTTTGAGAAATATGAATTGATTAAGAAGAAGAATGAGATGCTAAACAACAACACCTATGCTCAATTCTGGAAGAAAACATCCACATCACAAAATAGGTTGCTCTCTTCTTTTGATACAGAAAAAGGGTGAATGCACATGAAATTTTTGCAGGCACAAGTGGCCCATCCAAAAGAAATCACTGATTACAAAAGGTCAACATTTGAATTTGACACCAAGGAAGTACATCCAACTGATCAGATGGATTTACACAGGCAGACTAGAGAAATGGTTTTCTCAACAATGGCAAATGCTTCCACAACTGTTGCAAGTTTCCCTAAATAATGTTCAAACTCAATTAAAGCTGGAGAAAGTGTCTTCTTTTGAAAAAGACAACATGATCAAGTCTTTGGAAGAGATGGTACTAAAAATTGGGTATGACCCCTCAAATGTGAAAGTAGTTGAAGAACTGCTAAAGAAAAAGAATGTTGACATAATATCCTTGAGGAAACAATTAAAATTGCCAGCTACTGAAGACTCACAGGCCAAAGAGATGGCCGAGACAGAGGGCCAAAAAGAAGAAATTCTAAAGTTAATCATGGAACAGAACACTCAGATCAAGGAGATGGAAGTAGAGTTGGAAAGGCTAGTAAAGGAAAAGGAACAGATAGAGCCCATGGAAGTCATTCCACTGAGTGTAGTTCCCCTCACAGGAGTTAGCAAAATGACAACATCAGTAGCTGCCACAATAGAACTTCCATCAGCTGCCCCACTGATAGTTCTAGGGACATCTGAGGCTCTAGCAAAGTCAATGGAGGAGATGACCCTACAAGGAGCAGAAATTAAAAAATTGCATCTCGAAATAGAGAATCTCCAGAAACTCAAATCTTCCTTCCAGGCAAGTTACAATACTGAGAGGCACACATAAGAAAAACTTAAGAAGGAAATACAACAATTGCAAAAGAAAATAGTTGTGGGTAAAACACTAGCAGAAGCCAAAGAGAACATTTGTATGGATATCTCAAAATCCATGGAAGAAATCTGGCCACTCGTGCAGATCATGTTCAAGAAGCACGAATTGGTGTTAAGGAGAAGGCAGGCCATTGACAGGACAAAGGGAGAGCTGGGGGAGATTCCCACAGAGGCAAATGAAATCATCAGGTTTCTAAATTCGAAGACTAAGGATGAGATGGAAAGTCCAGAAATTGAGGATAGGACTGAGACTATCCTCGAGGTCAAGAAAGTCCTAATCAAGAGAGGACAAATGTTATAGTTGGAGAGAACCCAGAACATGGATGTTGGAGTTCAAATATTCTTCAGCAAGATTGATGTTTTGCAGAAGAAAGGCTTTCCCAGTTTACTGGTGTTAAATGAAAAGATGATAACTTTGTCCGATTACAAGCAAAAGATTTCCATGGTGGCAAAGGATAGCTCCAAAATTTTCAGGAATACAGGGTAGCATAACTAGCAAGGCATTTTTAGAGACTCTATAGTTGGATATCAGTGTCCAACATGAAATCAAATATATTTTCATCAGCAAGCCAACTTTCGCCAAATATACAGAGATGGACGAAGTCTAAAGAAGGTTACTAAAAGTCACCATTCCCAATCAAAGAAGATGGGAGGATCTGTGCACTCTGATCGAGTGATTGATAAGGTGTACAATCCAAGTCGACATGCAGAACAATCAAAGTCAAGTTGATGACTCGCAAACAACCTTCCCCAAAATCATCACAAAGAATCCAACAGATCATTAACAGTCCCTACAATTTTGTATTCTGTTACCTAGTTAGTTAGCTTTAGATTTTTCCATGTCCTGATCATTAATGATAGGATCGATTGTAATATTTTCTATATATACTTCAAACTTTGAAGTATTCAGGGTTGATCTTTACGCCCAAGAAAGTTGTAAGCATTGTAATCTTTCTCAAGATATCTACCAGTAATAAAAAGGACGTTTCACAGGATTCCTGCGTGTTAATCGTTGGTGATGTTTACTCCTCTTCGTTGAATGGTTTTTCTGTCTTCGTAACCATTTATGTTTTCTATTTCTAATCATTTAAAATAAGTTAAAGTTGTAGAATTTATCTTTGTATACTCTATTTTTGGCTTTTAAAAATCTAAGTGTTTGTCTTCTAAAGTTATGATAAATAAATTCTTAAATGCTTCTTTATTTTAACTGATTATCTTATCTTTTCTGATATCCATCATTTTCTCTAAAGGATCCAACAGTTGCATTATCCTGCTATGTGAAAAGACCCTTTAAAATCTGTTCTTTGGTCTCAAACTTGATAAAACAGACCCCATAGCCCAATGGATGCGTAAGCAATATTTCAGCCATTTTATAAAACAAACAACACAGTCTTATTTGTTTAACTAGCCTAATACCTAAAACCTGAAACAAAGTTAAATCTTACAGAGAGATCCCTCTTTGAAACTTGCAGGGCTAGATCCCAGTTTCAAAGTGGTTGGATAAAGTTACCTCTGATAAATTTCTTCTAACTCCTGACAACATCTAGGAATTTACAGAGCGATAACATAGTGGTGACCGTACTGTGGAATTGAACAAACTTTCTATCCTACGATTTCTTTTCCCTAGATAAAGAAAAATTATTTCTGAACAAATCATAAAATCTAAACTTATAAAGAGATAATGTTCATAGGTTGTTAAAGTTTGTATATAATTGGTTTTGAAAAATTCTCAAAAAAAAATTAAAATTTTGGCTCCTAAAAGAGTTTTCACTAGATGTCATCCAGATCCAGAACCTGCAACAACAATAGACAATCCCAAAAAATTACTTAGAAAGAAAAATGTTGTAGAGGGTTTTGGGAGTCACAATCCTCTTCATAGGTCCCCTTCTCTCCTAGAAAAGTTGGTTGCCCTTTAGGATCTCGAGTTGACATATCTTTTGAGCAAATCCTTTTTAGAACAAAATCCGACAGCTTTTTAAGTGAAACAGTTTTAGATTAAACCATCCTACAACCTAGGACCCCTGAAATACTTTCTCCCAGGGCAGGAGTTGACCAACGATTTCTTCAGGAATTTGACAAGTTAGAAGATCTAGTTGTGAATCTTGATCAAGCCTTAGACAAAGCTCACTTCCAACAATCAGTCGAACTTTCTGCCTTGACTATTACTGCAATGTCTGTTAAACCTTAAACCTAAACCAGCTCATGTCTTTCCTTCCAGCCCTTCATCTTCCACAGCTTCTGTCACTTCCCCTCCAATCACACAAGTTGTTTTTCAACCTCCTCCAGCAATCATGGTAGCAAAATATGCTCCATTAGTGTTGGCCACTCCTTTACATGACATGCCTTAGGACTATCAAACCAAACTTCCTCAGTTTGATGGTACTTGTCCTATGAATGCACAACAATATGTTGATAAGATGAATGATTATTTTGATTTTCAGGAAGTCGATGAGGCCACTCCTTTTAAAAAATGGTTCAAAGATTTACGTCCTTCTATGGTAGTGGACCTTGCTGTTTTCTAACGAATATTTCTTGACATATGGGAGGCAAATAAAAATCCTCTCCAGATCCTGTCAGAATATGAGAATATCATAAGGAACCAAGGAGAGACAGTGCAAGATTACTGCACTCATTTCAACAACCTTTACAACGCAATTCCAGTTGATATAAAACCACCTCAAGGTTTGGCATTAATAAAATTCCCCGATGGATTTGATGTTGATATGTCATATCAGCTAAGGGAAAGAAGTTCTGCAACTCTGAAAGACATGCAGAAAAGTGTCATAAGCGTGGAAGCAAATATTTTATCTAGAAGATCCAAGAAGAGAATAGAAAGAAGGGTCATGATTAAGGAAGAGCCTTCCACTTCCTCTTCAGATTCCAAACTAGATTTCCTATCCAGAGCTATGGAGAGAATGATGGAGAGACTTAATATAGCCGAAAGATATCCACCCAGGGAAAACCAAGCTGCTCCTCAGATTCAGAATCTGAACTTCAGAAGAAATCCCACTGAGATCAGGCAAAGAGATCCTAGAGATCAAAAAGAATAGAGGGGGCTCGATCAATAGATCATGCCACCCCTTCAAGAAAATTATGTTGATGATGGTGAGGACATAATCGAATAATTGTATGACACTCATATAAACCTCATGGGTGTCCACGACGATGAATCCATTTTTCTCACTCAGGAAGAGCAGGAGCTCTTTCTCCTTTCACAAACAAAGGTAAATGAGGAAGCAAAGGAAACAAAACAATAGGCCTTTGAAAATGTTATAATGGAGTTCCACATGAAGTATAACTTGAGAAGCAAGAAGAAAAATGACAACCCTCCAAAGGAGGTTGCTTAGATAAAGAAGGCTACCAAAACAAAGAAAATAGTAAAGACGAAGAAAACCTCGAAAACTTCTTCCAAGAAAGTCTCTAAGAGGAATAATGTCGAATCTCCTACAAAAAGAAACCCTGAAATTTTACAAAGATCAAATCAGATTGAGGTTTCATCGACTAATCAACCAAGTACTTATTCCCAGAGAACTTCGATGGATAAACCAGAAGTGCAGAACCTAAGAAAAGCTTCCACTACTTTCAGCCTTGAAGGGGAACTAACTAAATTAAAGATTCTCATTCCTCTTTCTAAGTTGATGAGCAAGAACGCTTACATATTGTAGGTGATTAAAGAATTAAGCATTGAACCAAATATAGGTACAAAGGCCTTGAACATCGGATAAGCTAATCACTCGAACACGGTAAATCTTAATGATGATCAACCTGATCTCTTGTTTGGCCCTGAAGTTGATGGTCAAACTGATAACGGTGTCGTTCCCCCTTTCTACATCAGCTTGAATATCCACGACTTGATATTACACAACGCTATGATGGATTCAGGTGCCTCTCATAACTTGATTCCCAAAGCTGTGATGGAAAAGTTAGGACTTGAAGTCACCAGACCCTACAAGGATTTGCATTCTTTTGACTCTAGAAAGTTCAAATGTATAGGGCTAATTAAAGATTTATGCATCACCCTAGCTCAAATCTGAATGAAGAGTATGGTGATGGATATCGTGGTTGCAAAAATTCCCCCGAAATACAATATGTTACTTTCAATATCTTGGGGAGCTAAGCTAAAAGGTACCCTACAGCTAGATATTCCTATGCCACCATCCTGGTATTTGGACAACAGAGAAGATTGTACAGAGAGACTCTGATGAAGTATATGGTCAGTAGTCAGGAAAATCCACACAACTACCCACTATACTCTGCACGCTCTGATCTGGATTCTTTCATTCTGTACAATGATGGTGACTTGGAAGGACAAATCGCTCAGCTAGAAGATGATACACCTGATCCGAAAGAAGATAAAGAAATCATTGAGGTAAGAAATACTGCAACTGTGGAAAGTGAGGAACTGCCAGCATACTTTTGAAGCATGGATTTTGATAGAGATGTGAGCAAGGAGGGAGCTGGAGCTGAAGTTTGGTTTCATAATCATAAATCGAGGTATTCAGAGAGCCATTCTTACAAAACGAATTTCCAATGCACTAACAACATAGTCGAGTACGAAGCTTTGATGCTCGTCCTGAAACTACTGAAGAAGGTTGGTGCCAAATAGATTATGGTAAGGGGTAACTCTGACTTGATTATTAAGCAATTTAAAGGTGAGTATGAAGATAAACATCCCATACTTAGAGCTTATAGGAATGCCATTTTGGATGCCCTTCAATGTTTTAAAGAAATTGACTTGCAGGTAATTCCCAGGGGACAAAACATACTAGCAGACAAGCTGGACACATCAATAGCTACATGCAAAATACCTTTTCGTCCCACTTTCTAATACACAGTAGAGGTAAAGTGTAGATCAACTATTCCAGACAACATCAAATACTGGCAGGTATTCAGGAATGACGATCAAATTGAAGACTTCCTACAGTGTAAGAATGATTTCGAATGTACAAATATAGACTTAGAAAATGATGATGATAATGTGAATAAATATGTTTTTGAAAATGGTAGTGTAGATAAAGTAGATTCAAAGGAATTGAATGAAAATGAAGTAGATTATGATATTTTACATTTGAAAAACAATGTCTTACCTAGAGGTTTAGTCCCGCTGGAAGACTTGTTTGACTTTAACGATGTAGCGAAAAAACAAAAAATTGAAGCTAGTGGTAAAGAGGTCGAAGAGTGTAACATAGGAACAAAGGAAAAACCCAAGATGATAAAACTTTCCAAATCCTTACCCCCTGAGAAAAAACACAAATACATTGAACTGTTTAAGGAATATGTAGATGTGTTTTCTTGGGGTTATGAGGATTTAAAATCTTATGACACAAGTATTATACAACATCGGATCCCAATAAAAGAAGAACACAAACTTTTCAGGAAGAAACTTAGGAGAATCAATCCCAAGTTGCTTCCCCTGATAGAAAAGGAAATAAAAAAAAATGTATGATGCCAAAATTATAGTCCCCTTGAGATTTTCCAAATGGGTTTCTAATCTGGTTCCTATCAGGAAGAAAACTGGTGAAAATAGGCTTTGCATTGATTTTAGGAATCTGAACAAGGTCTCCCTCAAAGACAATTACCCTTTTCCTAAAATGGACCACATCTTACAAAAGGTAGTGGGGCCAGTAGGATCTCCTTACTATATGGTTTCTCGGGTTACAACCAAGTCCTTGTCCACCCAGATGACCAAGAGAAAACATCATTCACCACACCCTCGGGAAATTTCATGTATGTGAAAATGCCCTTTGGTCCGATGAACGCTAGTGCCACTTTCCAAAGAGCAATGGATATTGCTTTTGTGCACAAGCTTGGGATATTCATAGTCATATATCTGGATGACGTGACTGTCTACTCCAAATCTGACGAGGAACATTTACAACATCTTAGACGAGTGTTTGAGAAGTGCATAAATTTTGGGATTTCATTGAATCCCAAAAAGACCCTTTTCGGTTTAGAGGAAGGCAAGTTATTGGGGCACATAATCTCTAAATATGGAATTAAAATAGACCCCAATAGGATAGAAGCCATCTAGAAAGTGGAACACCCTAGGAATATCAAAGAATTACAATAATTCATTGGAAAAATAAATTTCCTAAGAAGATTCATACCAACTTGGCCAAACTTCTTAGGAATATCACAAATATGTTGAAAAAGGACACCAAAATCAAATGGAACACCAAATCCAAATATTCATTTGAGCAGATGAAACATGCACTCACCCAAGCCCCAATTTTGATTAGCCCAGATTACACCAAATATTTCTATTTGTTTTCCTTTACTTCTAAACACACCATCGCAATAATACTATTCTAGAAAAACAATGAAGGGTACGAACAACCCATAGCACTTTTTAGCAAATATTTGAGAGATGTTGCGTTGAACTACAACATAATGGAGAAACAAGATTTTTCCCTGGTAAAGGACATAAAATCTTTCAGAGTCTATATTCTCCATTCTCACACAATTGAATATGTTTTGAATGTCGTGGTAAAAGATATCCTGATTGAGGATAATCCAAATGGTAGGAGAGGAAAGTGGATTGCGGTTATTCTAGAATATGACATTGAAATAAAACCCACTAGATTTATTAAATGTCAGGGTTTGGCCAAAATAATGGCTGAATCCAATTTTCATGCTCTAGACATTAAGTTTTTGGCTGCAGTTGACGAGTAGGAAGAGCAGGGGACTCCAAATGTAAAAGAGGTATTCTTAAACTCTCCTTGGTACGCATAACTCATTTTTGTACTTCATAACTTACAAGCTCCTCTTGGTTTGACTAATACCAAAGCCAGATTTATTAAACTGAAAGCATTGAAATATTGTATTCTAGAAGGAAACCTTTATTGGAAAGACCTTGGAGGTATTTTGCTTAATTTCTTATTGAAGGATGAAGATGACGTGGTATTGTAGGATTTCCATGTAGGGGGCTATGACGATCATCTTAGTTGGAAGACCACAGCTAATAAGATTCTTAGAGTTGGTTTCTACTGGCCTACATTGTTTGTTGATGTTCATCAGAAAGTCACTTCTTGCCACAAATGCCAGGTTTTCGAAGGTAAAAGAATGCTTCTACCTCTCCCCATGAAACTCATCTTAGTTGAAGCTCCATTCCAACAATGGGGTCTAGAATTTATCGGAGAAATACATCCACCCTCCTCGGGCCAACATAAGTGGATCCTCACAGCCACAGACTACTTCACGAAGTGGATCGAGGCTGTGTCTTGCAGGTAAGATGCTGACTCTGTTATCATTAAATTTTTGGAAACTAATATTTTGTCTCTCTTTGGATGCCCCAGGAAAATTATAGCTGACAATGTAGTGGATTTTAGATCCAAAAGACTTATAGATTTTTGTAGCCAATACCACATTACTTTGGGACACTCAACAACTTATTATCCTCAGGGAAATGGGCTGGTTGAGTCCTCAAACAAAATCCTGGTGAATATCATCAAGAAAACACTACAAGAGAACAAGAAGTCCTGGTATAATAAGTTGGTTCGTGTGCTCTAGGATGATAGACTAAGCACCAAACGATCAATTGGTATGTCCCCATACCAGTTGGTATATGGTACTGAGGCAGTGTTTCCTTTTTCTTTGGGGGTCCCTGTCATGAAGTTGTTGCAGGAAGTACAAGCAGAGAAAAATGATACTTAAAGAAGAATAAATCAAATGTTCCAGTTGCAGCAGTCCAGAGAAGAAGTATATAACAAGACTCAGGTTATCCAGGAAGGTATCAAAAAAGATTTATGACAAAAGAACTAAAGAGGACGATTTTGAGTTGGGTGACTTGGTGCTGAAATGGGATTCCAGAAATGAGGATAAGGGTAAACATTGAAATTTTGATAGCTTATGGAAAGGCACTTATATCATTCATACATTCATAGGAAATAACACATTTTTTCTCAAAGGCAGTGATGGAACAGACCTTCCAGGTGGACCTGTAAATGATAGGATGTTGAAGCATTATCTTCCACCCCAATATAGATCTCATAAATTCATTTCCATTGTACATGCCATTTATTTACATTCAGGTTGTGTATGGTGATATTGATTAGATGGTTGAAGCCCGCAAATAAGGCCCTAAGCCACTGACCAGTGCCACCAAATTCTCAAAATAAAAACATATCAGGTAGCAGAATAAGCAATGGAGAAAAAATCTTTACAGGCATCAGGAAGTAAGTTCTTGGCACCTTGCAAGGAGAACACCATCCCCAGGTGGAGCCACTGTTATAACCCTATGTTTCATAGGATCAACTGGTGAA
>JASDQU010588798.1:87806-98594 GCA_032191745.1 Picea mariana
AAAAGGGGATATTGTTGGAGGATTAGTTGTTGTCATTGATGTCAACCCTAGTCATTGGTTTTGGACCACAAGATATATGAAGGTATTTGGACATGAAGGACAATGCACATGCAGACAAAACACCCATGGATGGATAGTATACATAATGTTGTTTCTGGTGGTAGGTGGCACGTCATGTAGATTCTCATGGTTGAGGAGAAATGAATTTTTGAAAATGACAAAGTGAATTGAAGAATGAAGTACATGTCGGCCCTGAATATAATTAAAGAAAAGAATTACAAAATAAGAAAGTGTCAGGTCGTCCCTAATGTTAAAAGGAAGTAAAATAAAGGGTATAAATACATATCATTATACATTCATTTTAAATACACACAAGTTTAATTTTAGAGTAAATATGAAGTAAAGAAGGCCGAATTTCAAGGGAGGATGAAGTCTTTTGGTGATGTGTTCTAAGGAATGCTATTTATAGGTCATCTTACCATTTTCACTATAATTTTTTTTCTAGAACAATTAAGATGGTGAAATCGGTATGGTATTGAGAAGACATATCTAGGTACCTATCATAAAATTTTTAGCTCTTTATTCACTATACTTTTGGAGATACACTCTGTGGAAGATAGGGTTTTTGACTAGTCTTGAAGCTAGTCTTAAACAGGTGTTTCGGGTAAAACAATAATAACTTCCTCATAGAGAATCCAAATGAGATAAGACCAATTTCATTGGAAAGAGTACGAGATTTAGTTTCTTGTTTACAAATTTCAGAATCTGATGTTAAATATTGAGCGTGGGGAATTCTGTACAAGTTCACTCTCTTGAATAAGCCATAATTGAATAAGGCCTACCATTCTCTCTATAAATTCTATTTGGGGAGGAATCAAGGAGTGAAAATTGGAGGAGTTTCATAGAATACATTGAGTTATATTATCTATAGGATCAGAGTATTCTAAGAAGTGAAGAATTTCAGAAGTTGAAGAAGTCTCAGGAAGCATTATCTAGTTATATATGATGGTTAGTTGATGGTGATGATTTAATGTAAAGTTTTATTATCTCTCATATATTATTGGGTGGAAGGAAGGGGAAAGGATGGAGAGGTAAACCCTCTCTTGATATTGGAGGATTGTTTCTTCCTTTTGGAGGTTTATCCCTCCCTTTATATTTGGAAGCTAGAGCTACCTTTGGAAGTCATTACTTCCCTTGAAAAATAACTATTGATTATTTCTCATATATTGTGCATGGTGTATTGTGGTTTATTGGTGTAACTCTTATACTATTGTTCATTTCTCATTTGATATAATTGAATGGTTTATGTATAAGTTCAAAAAAGTTTCAAATTGTACTTGATACTGATTCACCCCCCTCTCAGTATCAAAAATATTCCCATCTATCTTGTCCTAGCTAGATAATATTCGAAAATGATTGAGTAAGGTATCTCATACATTTTCCTCAACACCATGTCTTTCATTGCCTTTCCATGTCTTGTCATTTCTTTTCTTTCCATGTCTTTCCATTCCTTTCCTTTCCTTTCCTTGTATTTCCTTTCCTTCCCTTGCCTTCCATGTCTTTCCATGCCATTTCTTGACATGGATTTCCTCTCCATTATTTTTCTTGTTATGCTTTGCCATGCTTTGCCTTGCCTTTCCATGTCTATCATTGTCTTGACATGCCTTATCTTACCTTTCCTTGTGTTCCCTAGTCTTTCCTTTCCTTGTCTTTCCATACCTTTCCTTTCCTTAACTTTCCATGTCTTACATTGCCTTGCTATGTTCTTCCATGCATTGACTTGTTTTGTATTGTTCCTTACCATGTATTGCTTTTCTATGTATTACCTTGCCTTTCCTTTCCTTTCATTGTCATTCCTTTCCATGTCTAGCCTAGACTTGGTTTGACTTTGCATGCAATTCATTTCCTTGCCATGCCTTTCCTTACCTTGCCTTGTCTTTCCTTTCCTTTTTTTTCCTTGTATTTCCATGCCTTTCCTCGCCTTTCCTTGCCACGTCTTTCCTTTCCTAGACATGTTTTTCCATGCCTTTCCTTGTCTTGTATTGTGCTTTTCTATGTTTTGCATTTCCATTCCTTGCCTTTTTTTATGTTTCTTTACCTTGCCTTGTCATGCCTCACCTTGCCTTTCCATTTATATCATTTCCTTTCCTTGAATTTCCTTGTATTGAATTGAATTTCCATGACATGCCTTGCCTTTCCATTATTTGGCTTCCCTTTCCATGCCTTTCATTTCCTTGCCTTTCCTTGCCATACCTATACCTAGACGTTTCCTTTTCATGCATTTCCTTTTCGTTCCTTTTCTTGACTTGCCTTGCCATGTCTAGCCTCACCTTTCCTTGCATTAACTTGCATTTCCTTGACTTACCATTCCTTTACTTGATTTTCCATGCCTTTAATTTCCTTGTCTTTCCTTGCCATGCCTTTCTTTACCTTGCCATGTCTAGTTCTAGGTCTAGGCGCAATTCATGTTCTAGGTATAGGTATAGTTCTATGTCATGGTATAGGTCTAGGTGTAGGTGTAGGTCATGTTTTATATCTAAATCTAGGTCTTATGAGATACATATCTTTATTTCTTTCCATAGATGTACAGACTTCTCTTTTTGTAACTAGAAATTTTCTTGTGATTTTAGATAATAATTAAGGGAGAAAATCCCTTGGTTTTTATGAAATGAGGCTCCTATGCCTATTTGTATGATTATTAAACCAACATTGATAATGTATAATTTATTGTCCATAATTGAATCTATTTTATATGTTTGTAATCAAGTCCATCCTCCTCAATTTTAGGACTAAAGCAGTTATGTAAAAAGTACTATTTGTAGAGAAAGATGTATACCATCTAAATCAAAATTGAAATTGCTTCTCAAAAAAATGTGGAATGAGGTTTGTTCATAACATTACATATAAACATGTTATCCTTATTTTCCAATATATTGTTTAATTGTTTCTTAAAAGGCTCTTGACATGTGATATATTCATTAAGAATAATAGTTAATAGAAATAATGTGGTGTTGATGGGGAGTTACAAAAATTATTAGGGATACAATCACAATAAATAGTGATAGGTGAGATCACATCATTTATCACCTGCATAGATACATATATCGAGCTGTGGGTCAAGTTATCCTCACAAATTTTCATTTGATCATAGATTTTGATCTTTTCTCTTCAACTACATTTATTTTGAGAGCTAGGAATATGTATAGATTTTACATCATTTCTTCCTAAAGAATTCCTTTATGAACTTGGACCAACAAATTTTTAAGACTTATTTCACATGCATATAGCCTTAATATGCAACAATTGTTTCCTATTTGCACTCAAGACTACTTCATTAATGAAATATTTGGCTTGTGGTCTAATGGAAAAGAAGAGAATTAGATAGGTGTAGGTTTCAAGTTCCTTTCTTAGTTTCATAGAAACAATCTTAAAATAGTAACTGGGCCAACTATCCTTTGAGTCTCATGCTCATAAGGTGATAGTGATTATCCAGGCAAGCTCACCATTGGGATTCTAGGACCACATAGTAACTATAGGAATCATGAACTAAACCATAAAATAATGTTATATTTGCATCTAGGACCACATTGAATATCTTTGGAAATCTTGCGTTATTTTAGTGGTAACTTAGAAATGTGGTCGTTTGGCTATTTGTGTAAATTATGCACCAGGTCCTATGACAATTTGTTGCTCAAGTTTCAAGTTCATAGTTTTCAAATGATTTATGGATTCTAACAAACAAATGTGGTTTTTTCAACACATTAATGGAAATTATGTTCAATAAATGGAAAGATACTATGTTGTAGTTGATCTCCTTTCTTGGTAATAATGCCTTGGTTAATGGTACTTGATATGTTTCAATCACATTAAGTTAACATTTGAAAACAATAAATCATTGGAGGCTAATATTGAGGTGTAAGTTGAAAACTTTGGACTCTTCTGATTTGAAGGGGCATACATATGTCATACATTAGTGCTCTCGTATTTGGATTAAATGGTGCTATGTATTCCAAATAATTAGAGATTATGATTCAGGAGTGTATTGTTTGTTAAGGTTGGGGCTTAATTGTATAATGTTTAACATTAGGATCTATATTTATGTGTAGCATGATGGGATTCATATCATGACAATAATGTTGATTTGAGTTATATGGTAAAGTAGAGATGTAGCTAAGAATAACTTAGGTGCAACAACAAAATTGAAGTAATGTGTGCCATAAAATATCTCAAATCTTAAAAGGTATATACTATTGTGAATTTATGATATTTGAGGGCATTATTTCCAACCACCCATGTTGAAATTTGTCAAAAAAAAAAATCGCAGTTCCGATCAACCCAATGTGTTTTAGGTTTTCTAAGATTTGGGTCAATTTGAATATTCCCAAAATTCCTTGAGGCTTAGTGTTACGAGGAAACTCTCTCTATGGCTAGGGGAAAACCACAACAAACGGAAATGACTACATAAATCAAATCTATTCTCAAGTATGCTATATAAACAAATATGATAGCAAGACAAGATAAAAGGCCTACCTTGCCCAAACGTTCGATGAAGTCCACCATTGAGCACTTGACCCAAATCGATATACCTACAACTATTCCTCAACAACCAAGAAAAGAAATCATATGGTGATAGTATATTATGTTAGCACATTCAATAGCATAATCCATTAACATTTATAACAAATACGCCCATGGAATAATAATTCAAATATTTGCAAGATATCAATTGGACGAGAAAAGAGTATTTCTATTAAGGTATAATTAGTAGAAGTGAATAAGTTACATACTTATGTGTTGGCATGGTTCAGAACCAAGAAACCAAGTTCCTTCTAGCTGGGCCTCCACCACTTCAATCCTCCACCAAAGGCAAGCTCATGTAAGAGAGACAATGGAGTTCTCACTCAATAAAGGAAGAAATTGGGGGATGAACACTGTGTTCAGACTTAAAGGATAAAGGGATGCAGACTCAATGTGAAGTGAAGAATTCCTCCAAAGTAACTTTTCTCTCAAATTTGAATTCTTTCTTCTCTTTTCCATAGCTTGGAATTGGCCCATTTATAGCCTTCAATTGGAACTAAAGGGGAGAGTTAGAACGTTTCCAGTATATGGAAGGCCAAGGATCATTGATATCCTGTTGTGACATGGAAATATGACACTATTTTTCAATTTTGGGCACATTTCCCGATGTACGTAGGCTCTAGTAGTGAAACCTGCACATACACATGTTTTATAGTAGGAAAGGTGCATATATGTGGAAAAAATGTATTTTTAGCTCTGGGATTTGCAAAAAAGGGATGAAAAGTCTACATAGGGAAATGGAAAAAAGCCTTCTGTGCAAGATTGCATGGGGTGAGGAAAATATTGCTATAACAAATGCCCCCTAATGTGTGAGGTCAGAGGAATATCTGCAATGGCCAAAATACATTATAAAAAACCAAAAGTGGAGTGATGGGGAACCAACTGGAAGAACTAGTTTCTCATTACAATTTGTATTGATTTTGCATACATGGCTGCCAATTTGAATTACACTGTAGATCCATGTGAAAATATACCAAACAACTGTCTGTGGCCATGAATAGGCAAATACAAATGTAGTTACCCACCAAAGGCTATCATAGTAACGAAAAAGGCCCAGTAGAACCAATCTCAAAATCAATTTGAAGATATCTGTATACAATGGAGTACGATATGATCTCCCATGATCACTGAAGTCACATAAGTACTGGTCCAATGAAAAGGAAGCAACATCTTAGGAAAGTTGCGGCTACATACTGATGTCTTCAAGTCTTCTACACAATCCCCAAAGGTGCAAGTCTACATCGTGTGAATAAAGGAGTTGAGGTCAAACACAATGAGACTTCATTTGGTTATTGGTCATTGAGGTATATCATTAAAAAATGCGAGACAACCTACCGATGATGAAAGTAGGTATCAAGGAACCGAGTACATTCTTACAAGTGTGAATAAAGGAGTCAGGGTCGAACACTTGAAGAATCCATTGATCATGATACATTGATGTATTACCAACTGTCAATGGTGAGAGAACCTTCCACTAATGTCTGCAAGACTCAAGGTACTCATAGGACTTTAGGTTTCATTTCCATAATAGATGAGTTGAAGTCGATGGAATGAAACCCGTTGAAAGGAGAGAATTGAGGCATCTCTCATCATTTAGCACAAGGTAAAACACAGGAGCTTCATGATTTGGAGGAAATCAGACGAAGAACATGTTCACGAACCAATGACCCTGTGCGTATTTCACGTGTGCCAAGTACAAGAGGTACATAAAAGATACCCTTTGAATAGAATCCAATGAGGAAAATTGCTGACAAAGGTGAGGAAACCACCAATAAGGATAATGGCATCCAAGACACTGCACAAATCTCAATGTGTGAATAGATGTCTTTCCTTAAAACACAAGGGAAACCACCCAGTGAATGACCAATGATGAAATGTCGACTTCTGGGTTCAAGGTTATCTACCAATGATGAAAGTAGTACCAAGGTGCATAACAAGACTATGACATCATGTGATTCTGAAACAAACTGACGGTATGGCCAACATGCAAAGTAAATATTTTTTAAGAATGACCGACATAGGTTGATAGACTTCCTTTGAACAAGAGAACGAGACATATGGAAGACTCTAGAAGCATAGACTTAATGATGAAACCATGAGATGTAGGAGGCACCAATCAAACTCTCCATAGGGACTAGAAGAGTAACCAGTCGGTGGATAAAACTCTTTGTAACGAGCTCAGATTCCTAAGGCCGTGGTAAATTAAAATATATGATGACAAGTGGACTCAATAACTTTGTTCCCTGTTCAAAGGCTACATGACTGCTACCAATATAAGATAATACTCCCTTCCCGCCCATCTTTTTTTGTTTTTTCATAGTTAAATGAATTCTATGATATGGAGGAGGAAACGAGTGTCGCAAGTAAGAAAAACTAGTTCCAACAGTGGAACAAACCTATGCTCAATGCAAGGAGGTGCATGCGGGAGATGGACACTCAGGGGAATGTTCCCTCCTGGATATAGGGTGTCAAATTATGAAGGATATAAATGAGGCTCTTCTTGTTTGAGGATGAAAAACTGTTGAGGAAAATGGTTTATAATGCAAAGTGAGAACCGACTATAGGCTCAATATTGCAAGCAAGGGCATGAGATGCAATCACAACTTAACGCCAAAAAATGTCCTTTTTTCATAATATTAGTCTACTTGGTTTGAAAAAGGGATAAACTTGTACCAAATAGACGTCCTTTCAAATCCAATTTATGAATGTGAAAGAGACAAGTTCACTCGACAATCTTTTCACTTTTTGAAAACGAGTCAGAAAGAGCTTAAATAAAACTCGTCTAGGATTCCTCTAGGTATAGGTTAGTATGTTTATGAATGAGAAATGAGGCTCATCATAAAGTCATGTATTAGCTATAAGGGACTCCCAGTCCTATGGAAAAAATCTCTGCATGGGCATCCAATGGAGTAGAGGATCTAACTAGGGTACCCATGTTTAGTAAGTCTCTACCATTTGATAACAACACATCTTATAACTGCTGGAGGGTTCTGTGTCGCTAAGAAATGGGTTCATACCTAAGGAATATGAGTGACATTTATAGGACAATGAAAATGAGCATGATGGAATGGATACCTATCCTATATGTTGGATAGTGAAAATACTTGCCCATAGTTACAAACGATCAACATAATGCTAAAAACCACAAGAATCCTTGGTGAAAACTACCAAAACCAACTCAATCCACTATTGTATTAGTCCATTAGGAAAAAATACGATTGTTGGCCCTTGACCAAGTTTTGAAGAGTACTTGGTCATACTTGACCACTTTTGGGACTACGACAACTTACCAATAAAGGAGCACAATGCGAACCAAAAAATAAGGAAGCAAGACCTATTTTGGGATCCATTTTAGGGTTTTGGGTTGATGTAATGGGAAAGGGATGTCTTCCCATGGGTTCACCCACGTTTAGGCCCATTTTATAATCTAAAAATAGGCAATGTAGATAGTAAGATAAAGAGGATATAGTAAGGCAGTACATCTATGTGATGTATGAATGAAAGCTTAGTTCTAGTAATTGGATCTGTGTGATCGGATGTATCTTAGAGTGCTCTGTGCATGATATTGGAAAGCTAAGTGTAGTTTGTTGTAGTCCTATGCTGAAGAGCAAGGAAGAAGGATCTAGTGAGCTGTGAAAATCTTTTGTCCTGTGCAAAGTGAGGGTCATTGAAGCTCTGTGCTATAACTTCTTGACCAAGATAATATAAAGAAGACTTTGTGGACGTATCCCTAGGGTGGGGGTGAACCATGGTAACTATGTGTATGGTTCTTTGTGCTTTGCTCTATTGTGTTTATCTCTTTCTTGGACAAGTGCTTGATGTGATTAAGTATATCTAGTTATGCTTTTTGCTGATGATATATGAATGAATGTTAGATTTGATATATAATATGCTTAGTGCTTGATCGGTTGAATGTAACCTATGTTTTTGTGGCTAAGTATTGAATCATCTTTAGTATAAGAATTCACTGCGATTCTCTGTGCCTTCTGTGAAGTGTATGAATGAATGTATGTTAAGGAATAACTGATGCTAAGTGAGCTATAAGCAAGATAATCACAGATCTGTGTCCTAGCTAAGGTTGTAGACATCTGAGTCCTGCAACCACCCTTGCCTCTACCTTGGGTGAGAATTCATCTTCTTTGCAGGTGTTGCTGAAAGGGCTGGTAGTTAGGGCTTTGTTGGTGTGCTCTTGAGCATCAAACCCTAGGCCTGTCCCTGTGCCAACAAATGGTTCTGTTGCCAAGACCTGGAATTGTGATTGCTGGGAGCTAAAGAAGAAAAAGATCTGTGCAAAATAAGCTCTGTGCGTAGATCTGTTTCCCTAGTGCGCAGTGTTCTGTTTGACCTGTGAAGCTTTGTGCCAAGAAAGAGAGGTCAAATTTGAAGAAGAGAGGTCAAATTTGAAGAAAATAGGTCAGATATAAACAAAAGAAGTTAGATCTGAATAAAAGAAGTCAGATCTGTGAAGAAAGAGGTCAGATTTGCAGAAAATAGGTAAGATCTGTAAGATTTGTGATCTAATAAAGGTAAGAATAGTCAAAAGTTTTTAGATATGAAAGCTTTGTGCTCTGTAGAGGTAAGATAATTGATTTTTTTTTTTGTTTCTAAAGCATGGATCTAGGTATGTTTGATAGATTCTGTCCTGGCTTCAAAACTAGGGCATTGATAGATGAAATAAATTTTGATATGAATAGATATGATAAGAATAATGATAGATATGTCATACCTATGCATAGAAAGAATGTTTGGACTAACAAATGGATGCAGAATCCTAGAAAGAATTTTTTGCAGGCTAGCTATCATGATCCTGGTATGCAGTATAGAAGAAGTTGGGGAACATTTAAATGAAAGAGAGGGTTAATCCTCTGTTATAGTTGCAGAAGACTGGGACATCTTGCTAAGGAATGCCCTGTGAGAAGACCTAGTTGCCTCTATTGTAAGGATATGAAACATGAAGTATTGGATTTCCCTAGAATGATTGCTAGGCTTGAGAAGCTAAATATGGAACAAGCAAACCCTGAAGGAGATCAAGAGACCATGATTATAGAAGAAACCCAGAAAGAATCAGAAAAGATATTGCTACAGATGAAAGATACCTTGAATGACCATTGACATGTTAAGCTATAAGAGATATTCAAAGAAAAGGAGAAAATTGAAGCAAGAATATGGGACTTTGACATTGACTATACTCTTGATGGAGAAACACAAGTGAACATTATGCCAGAATTAACTTGGGAATCTATAGGAAATTCTGCCATGATCCCTTCCCTAGGAGGAACAGGTTTCTTCAGAGGAAAGCTAGTAAACCTATGTGGAAGGGTCACCCGGATAGTTATGACTATCAATGGAACTTCAACGGAGGAAGACTTTGAGATCATTAAATTCGTTGAAGACAATGCCCCGTTTACCATGCACATAGGAAAACCCTGGATTGATAGAGAACAAGCAAGATGAAAGGAAGAAGAGAAAGTTTTGGAACATAAGAAGCAAGAATTAAAAGACTTTATGACCAGAAGGATCGCGCACTTGATTGAAGAACATAAGAGAAGAACGTAGATATTCAATATTAGCAACTCTGATGTCAAACCTAAGAGAACACTTGAGGATCCGTAGAAGATCGAGTTAACTATCTTTGATACAGAAGAAGTATTATCAAAGAACCCTAGGAAAGACTTTCAGCACTGTGAAGTAACTAAGACCACATAACATAAACATCAGAATGGTAAAAGCATTACTGAGACGAAGCTCACTGGGAAGAAGGCTAGGAAGTTAAGAAAGAAAAGGGCTAATACTGTAAGGTTACAAGAGGTTCTAGAGGACACTTTGTAGTAAGAAGAATTACAGAATTGGAGCTTCGCCGAGATATCAGAACAATGACATAGATTACTTTGCCATGGCGAAGCAATATAGTCATTGGAACCGATATACCCATTCGACCGCCTCTCCAAACGGATCAAAAAGAAGTTATGGGTTACCGCTAGACCATTGGACTTCACCTTAATAGATAGATCAATGGTCATGGAAGCTTCATATCCATTGCAAGAAGCCCATTGCAGTGTTACTTACTTATTCTGTTGCGCCATGCTCGGAAGACACTTTTTCCAATTGAGAACTTAAGCTTATAGAATACCCGCATTATGAAACACTAATTACTCCAGTTTTATTCTCTATTTGAGTACGGTACTGATATTCCATTAACAGCCCGAGACA
>JASDQU010588799.1:41299-64328 GCA_032191745.1 Picea mariana
GATGTGGCACCCATCCGTCGATTGTGGCCCTCGAGGTGTGTGGTTAGCCTAACCACGCATGACCCCCCCATAATAGACATGGAGCTGAAACATGTCTAATGTCACATCAACCAGTGGAAAAAGTAAGATTTGAATTTATTATTATTATTCTGATAATAATATAATGATACACATGTATTTTAAGAGGTAAAAGGGTCAAATATTTAATTTATGAAGAGTTTATGAAGAGTTCGAGCACCCAATCAATAGCTCTTGTGAATATTCACCATTATTACTCCATCCTGATACCTATCTCAGCCAACATCCTCCACGGGTAATTTTAAAACCCTCTTATTCTTATGTTGTCAATATCAAAATGAAAACATCTCAGCCTACAAAAATTAAGAAAAATCCAAATCCCATAGATGAATATCTTTTCGATAGAGATAAAGTTGTTTTCTATCCTTTCTTGTCATTTGATTCCTCTATGTTATACCATTAGGAAAACCAAGGTTTTTAGGATTTAGTTGACCACTATTACGCATGGGAATCTGACCTCGCTAAATTCATAGTACCTCGAGTTTACCATTTTTCAGAATTCATAGTGTGGTGCATAGAGAATTATATTCCAACCAAAAGAGCTATAATTTCCAAAGTCAGGTATGTTCGAGCATTGAATTAAATTCTTAGACTATTAGTGAAATGATGATATGGCCACTTAATCTTGATAGCGAACCACTAAACGAGCTATTAGAAGCCAAATATTTTAGATAACTTGAATCAAAATATAGGGTTTCTCTGCTACAATCATACATCTCTACAAATATTGATGTTCCTGGTGGTAATGTTGTCATTCAAACAAGTCTCTTTCCTGAGACTTCCCAGAAACTTATTTCCATGATTTCTATGATTATTGGGGAAAAAGGATGATTTGACAGTTGATGAATTTGTATTAGGGATAATGGTCTCAATATTCCCTATCACAACCAAACCCATTACTAAATTCAATTACACCCAGTTCATAGCACATCAAATTCACTACCAAATTTCTGAATTTGAGTCTCTCAGAAGCTTCAAATACCAGTCATACCTAGTCCACCTCTTTTTGTTCACACAAGTCTTTCATTTTATGCATATAGGAATAAATATTGAATATAATATTGGTAATACAACCTCTGTTACTCGCTGGATTTCTTTGATTATAAAGAAACCTTTAAATGATGTATTTTCATTGTATATGTATCAATTTATGTTTAAATCTTACCAAATCATATACAATCAGGTTCCTCCTAGAATATTTCCTGAGTGCAAAAAAATGTTACAGTTAAGCCTAGACAAAAGAGTGGGAGGCTGACATGTCTTTGAACATTACATTGAAATAAAGGTTTATGGTTTTCAACTTGCTCCCTTTTTCTTTCTTGTTTTTATGAGTCCCATAATTTTTTCTCTTGAATATTTTAGACAAAGATTGAACTCTGGTGAAATTCACTTTGTGCCAAATAAGAAAAAGGTGAATTTTAAATTGAATAAGGAAGTAGGTCCTTTAATTATGAATATCAGGTCAACACTGCAAGTGAAAACAAATATGCTTTCACCTCTGGGATTACAACAGGGAAAACCATGGAATTATGACCCTTGTGGCATAATTTCATCAAAAACAATTTCACATGGGAAAATTCCTTATCAACATGAGCAAAAAGAGAAATTAGAGATATTGGAAAATCAAGATAGTTGGCAAGATGTTTTGAACATTCTACATATCCATGGTAAAGATCCTAATCAGTAAAAAAATCCCCCATCACACAAACTCCACAAAATTTTGAAAAGACGTACAAAAAGAAACATTCAAAGTCTACCTTAAAGAATGCAGAAACATGGGAAGAAGGATCATTTGAAAAGAAAAAATTATAAGAAATTGAAGAGGAAGAAGAAATAGAGTTTCCTGAATAAATAATACCAAATAAAAAGGGTCATGCTATGACTATAGAGGTGATATCTTCATAAAATATTAAAGATGTGGTAGGTCAAAGTGAATCAGATTCACACTTTAGTGATCAATCAAAGCAATTAGACCAAGTTCAACCATTCATGGAAACTAGAAATGCAGGTGCAAGTATTAAAAAGAGCATGATTCCAAAATTCTATGACCATGATGCATATCAAACCAGAATGATCTCAGCTGTATATTATGAAAAATCGAGGTTGAAAATAGAATTCATGGAGCCAAAGGATCATAAAAGAGTAACAAACATCTCTATTGATTTAAATAATGTACATCCTTTGGATAAATTTGACTTACACGGACAAACTGCAGAGAGGATAAACATAGATGCTATTATAGCTAATCTTGGAATCAAGAAACTTTAAGCCATCAATGATAAACTCAACAATCAGTTAAAGAATGAAAATTTGGCTACCAAGACTAGACAAATAAGAGTGGAGGATCTAGAACAATGGATAATAGAACTTGGAACAAATCCAAATAATGATGCATACATACAAGCACTAATGAAAGTAAAATAAAAATAAATCCAAGTTTTGAAAAAAAAGCTCAAAGTACTAGGAATTGACCATGTACAAACTCCATAACTCCAGGAAATCCAAGAAGAAAAAGATCAACTTTTGAAGAAAATGGTAGAGATGGGTGAATAGATGGAAATGTACGAAAAACATATTGAAAGTTTAAAATGAGGATCTTCTTCTTTTCAAGAAAAAAAACATCAGATCCAACAACTAGACTATCAAGGTAATTAATAGATCTATACCTAAAAGGTGTTGAAATTGAAATCCTAAAGAAAACAATATTATAGAAGAAAGAAGAAATCAAAGACAAAGACAAAGTTATTTCAAAATATCAAAAGTTGAAGGCTAAAATTTTAACTGATATGGAACATATGAAGACTAAATTGTTAGGTAAACCATATTTGGTAGGATCCAAGCATCTCATATGGGATGAAATTATCAGTGAAGTAGCTAGGATTTGGGATTACTTCAAAATCATAGATGATGAAATGTTGTTGGTGGATGAAGCAGATGAAGTGATACATAAATCATTTCATGAATTGGGAACAATACCACAAGTATCCACTCAGATCATAAAATTCTTGAATTCAAATTCTAGAGAAACATTGTTGAGGAAAGGTTTTAATGACATAAAAACAATTGTGATGGAAACTGAAATAATATTCACAAAGATGAATCTGATACAACAAGCTCAAAATGAATGCATAAAACTAAAAAGGAACGTGGAATATTTTTCCAACAAATTTGAAAAAATAGTGAAAATGGGGTCACCTTCGGCATGGGATAAAGATGGAAAGTTATTGTCATATGAAAAATAGAGAAAACGTGAGAAAAAATATGATAAGTTTTAGAACATGACCAATACTCTAAGAGGTCAAAACATTGTTGATCTACTCATAGATGACTTCTATATTGTATGGAAGACAAAGAACTTATTCTCACGTACCCCTACATATGAAAAATACACTAAGTTAGATATTGCATTCAGAAAGATGAAATGTTTCACTTACCCTTCAGAGGCGACTTGGAATCTTCTCCTCCAATTGTTGGCAGGGTGACTCATGAAATAGGAAGAAAATTAGGAATTGACTCCTCCAGTTGTCTTATTTCCAGGGAGTCAAAGATTTTGTTGTATCTTATTTTTTTTTTTAAATAGGATCAAACAACGATTTTTGGTTTTGACCTATCTTGTATAAATTGTCATGAGAACTCAATGTAAAGAGAGATTTTTGGACCGATCTTAAGTCTTAATAAAAATCTTTGCAAGTTTTGAAGATTCAAAATTGTGTGTTTCATATTATGTTATTTCTCTTTCTCTTTGTTACCTCCATGCTCTTAATTTCTTCTTATATGTATCTACTTCCATGAAAGTGATGATTTAGTACAACAACTACCATAATAACGTTGCAAAGGTATCATTAAAAGTTTCATATTTCTTCAAAAATATTGTGAGTATAAAAGAAGACATGTGCTTATATTTCATTACTCCTTTTTGAATTAAAAGAAGTATTCTTTAAAGTTCAAACTATATTATGGTTTTAAGATACATAAGCAAACATTGCTTCTTCTTCCTAAAATATTAAAGTAATATTTATCAGAAAATACATTTCTCTAACTTTCAATTTGTTTTTCTCTATATTCTTCTTTCATCTTCTAAAGATTTAATTTTTTGAAACATAGAATGATTTTCCTTCTCATATTAAATCTTTAAAAAATTAAAGACTAAATATATAGGCCTAAATTAGCAACAAAAATACTTTGTTTTAGGACAGATCGACTAAAAAATAATAATTAATCTAATTGATGCCTTGGCATAGTTTCCCATCCAAAAAAATCTCAAGGGTTACAACATTCTTTGGGCGTCGTTACTAGGGAATTGAATTAAAGAAATTTATTTTTCTTTGGGAAAGACAATAGTAAAACCTACTCATTGTTGGTGAACAAAGATATAGGAAGGCTAAAACAATACCTCAGTTGTCTACTCCTTACTTCCAATCCTTGCTTCAAGAAAGAGAAACACTCGGGCTTACCCAGATCCTAAGAAAACAATGTTGGTATCTAATCCTAAAAAACTAATGTTAAAGAAAAATACTAAGCGTACACCCAAAACTCCTCCTATCATAACCTCCTCTAAACCGTCATCTTCCACCCTTCCTAAATCGAAAGGAAAAAATATTTTTGATCCAAAGGACTCCATAATAAAAACTACTTTAAACCCTTGTAACCCTTCAAAACTATCCCAACTTCGATATCCCGAAGAATCTCTTCCAAATTCCCCAAAATCATCCTTGACAGTCTCTACAACAGACTCCATCAAATGTTTATTTGAAAGTTATATCGAATTTTCTCTTAAAGACTCTATGGTAGTTTCTCAAATACATTCAACTGAATATTTTCCTCTTATCTCTCTGAAATAATCACTTGAAAATTCTCCAAAGATTTCCCCAAAGGAATCTTCCGAAGATTTTTTTGATTTTTTCTACAACCCTAAATTTTTCGTTTTTAAGTCCAAAAAGGGAAGTTTTAGAGATCCCTCAAACTGCTTTACCGGAAAACCCTTTTGAAGAAGGATAGCTTCTCAAAACTTACATCAATCCCATTTTTCCTGATAACTCTCAGTTAATACTTGAGCACCTAATTATGGCATAACAAAACAACATCAACAATAGAAACCACCTCTTCCACCAATATTTTTCAATAAAGTTGTTGCTAGATATGCTCTTTTAAATATTCCGGCAAATATTCATGATTTTCCTGATAATTATATGAAGCTATTGCCTAGATTTAATGGGGAGGGTGAGACCACAACTTTGGAACATTTGGTAGCATTTGATTATTTCACTGACAATCAAGGTTTGGAACATGAATATGTTTATATGAGGATATTTGTTCATAAATTTTAGGGTGAAGCGAGGACATGGTTTAAGGGTTTTCCCTCTAATTCCATTAATTCGTGGGATTCTCTAGAATATGATTTTCTTAGACAATGGGGTGAAAATAAATATCACTTATATGTTTTTACTGAGTTTGGGAATCTTAACAAAAAACAAAATGAATTTGCCTTAGATTTCATCAAGAGATTTAATAAACTTTATAAAAAAATTCCTGCAGATGTCAAACCATCACAACCATAAAAAAAATTCACTTTTGTAGGATCTTTTGATCCCAAATTTTCCTTATTTCCTAGAGAAAGGAGATCCACTACCTTAATTAGTATGCAATATGATGCAATATAAATTGAATCCAACATGATTGCATCAGAAAAATCTAGAGTTCGAAATGAATTAGGAGAAAGAGAAAGAAAAAAACAAAAATAACAAGTTGGTACATATGGTACTAACAAAAATTAGGAGGATAAAATTGAAGAGATGCTGAGAATTATCAAATATCTATCAAATAAATTGGCTAGGATGGAAGGATATTAATATGATGGAAGGTGATCCTTTTGAAGTATATGTGATTCAGGATGAAAATGAAAAATATCTAAGCTTTAACTCATATTTCAATGAAGATGATAATAATAATCATCCCGATTCATCATCATCTCAATATAAATCCTTCTCAGATGCATTGAAAGCTGAATTACATAGAAAATATGAATTTAGACTAAGAACCAATGTAAATACAACAAAAACTAATAATCAAGGTCAACTAGAAAAAACACAAAATAAAGACAGAGGGAAAGAAATCACAACCCCCAAACAAAAATCCGATCCATGGGTTATAAAGAAAACAGATACAGAACCAAAAGAAACAAAAAAATAAGCAGTTCTTTTAATCTCGAACATGAACTTAATAATATCAGAATCCCTATCTCTTTGTTAGAAATTGCAAAAAATCTAGTTTACAGAAAACAAGTGATAGAAATGATTGTCTACTATGTTGCAACAACCCAACCAAATACATTAAAATTACAAGATGAAAGGATTACTATAATTTTTGGTCCTCGCATGAGGAAAGAGGAGAATTAGTAGCCCCATTTTATATCTCTTTAACAATACATGAACATATTTTACACAATTGTATGCTAGATTCAAGAGCCTCTCACAATCTAATGCCAAAATAGTTATGGAGAAGTTAGGATTACAAATCACAAGACCATATCATGACTTGTATTCCTTTGATGCAAGAAAAGTTATATGTTTAGGGATGATTAAAGATCCGGTAGTTCACCTAGCCCAAATACCTGTAAAATGTGTTTTGATGGGTATAGTTGTGGCATATGTGTCTGTCAACTATGGGATGCTTTTATCTAGATCTTGGGTAAGTAAACTAGGTGGTTGCTTGCAAATATACATGACTTATGCCACAATCCCATTCTTTGGTGGAGAGACTAGGAGACTTTATAGGGAAACGAAACTTTCTTACATTGTCAGTGACTCAGGACACCCTAATAATTATCTTGTCTACTCGAAAGATCCAGATTTGGGTCGTTTCACTTTATCTGTAAATGATGAACTAGAAAATTGTACAGGAACTGTAAATATGTCTTTGAATGAAAATAATCCTGAAGAGGGAATGTGGAAAATTTACTTCGATGGAGCCTCCTCTTGGAAAGGTGATGGATTAGCAGGTATTCCTCTAATTTCACCTGATGGAAAATGTTTCCATTCTCTTTTAGATTATAGTTTGAAATTTATTCAATGAATAACATCTGTGAATATGAAGCTTTAGTGTTGGGTTTAGAAGTTGCAAAGAAACTAAAAAATGTAAATCTTATTGTCTATGGGGATGCATAATTAGTTATTAAGCAAATAAGGAAAGTTTATCAAGATAAACATCCTAGGATGAGATCCTATAGAAATTATGCTTGGGAATTAATTGAGAATTTATTTCTGACTTTTAATATTCATTCAGTTCCTAGACTAGAAAATAAACAAGTTGATTCTTTAGTTGTAGCAGCAAGTACTTTAAATATAAAATTGAAATGAAATACAAACCTTTAATACCTGACAATGTCAAACATTGGTAAGTGTTTGAACATGGCCAACAGATAATTTTTTTTTGGAAATGATTGATGAATTTTCAGCAACTCATATTGATCAGGAAGATGACCAAAACAATGAACAAATTAATCAAAATAGTCATCTAGACCCTAAATTTCAAGATATAATTTATAATCATGAAATGATGGTGCTAAGAAATAATCAGATTCCAAAGTGATTGGTGCCTCTGGAGAAGCTTTTTGATAAAGATGATGTTTTTGTAAAACCAATTATTCATCCTCAAAAGGAATAAGTAGAAGATCACAATATTGGGACTGAGCAAGAAACAAGACATATCAAACTTTCCAAATGTTTGTCTGTTGATCAGAAGGTCAAATATATTGATTTATTCAAATAATTTACTGAAATATTTTCTTGGTCTTATGAATATTTGAATAGCTATGACACCAACATTATTCACCACAAAATTCCATTGAAGGTAGGATCTAAACCATTCAGACATGAATTAAGATAGGTAAATCMTATTCTATTCCTAGTCATTGAARAAGAGCTTAAAAAGATATTGGATGAAAAAATTATAGTTCCTTTGAGATATTCTTCTTGGGTTGCAAATTTAGTACCTGTTAGAAAAAAGAATGGTGAAATTAGACTCTATGTTGATTTTAGAAACCTCAATAAGTCTTCCTTAAAAGMTAATTATCCTTTGCCTAAAATGGACCATGTTTTGCAAAATGGARTTGGTTCTAATCGAATTTGAATGATTGATTGGTTTTTAGGCTATAACTAGATTGTTTTGCATGAAAAAGATAGAGAGAAGACTTATTTTACTACACCATGGGGCACATTCATATGAAAAAATTCCCTTCGGCTTAATGAATGCAGGGGCAACATTTCAACAAGAAATGGATATAACATTTGTGGGAGAAAGGGACAAATTTGTTTTGATGTATTTAGATGATCTTATTGTTTTTTTTAAATCAGATGAAGAGCGTTTAAAACATGTTAATAAAAATTTCATAAAATGTAAAAAATATGGTTTGTCACTAAATCCTAAAAAGTCTCATTTTGCTATGCATTAAGTAAAGTTACTCAACCATATTGTATCAAAGGATGGATTCAAGATTGATCTACGACGTGTTGAAGCAATTCAAGTTATCAGTTTACCAAAGAACAAGAAAGAGATACAATCCTTCCTTGGAAAAATCAACCTTTTGAGAAGATTCATACCTAATTTTGCTGAGGTGTTAAAATATTTAATTGATATGCTTAAAAATGATAATGAGGTTAAGTGGTCCCCATAAGATAGATACTCATTTGATCAAATCATGAAAGCTCTAGGAGAAGCACTAGTGTTGGAAAGCCCATATTTTTCTAAGGAATATCTTTTTTTCTCCTTTGCATCTGATAATACTATTGATGTTGTCCTCTTACAAAGGAATGAAGAAAAATAGGAACAACCAATTGCCTTTTTCAACAAAAGTTTGGGAGATTCAAAGTTGAAATATAACATAATGGAAAAACAAGATTATGCATTGGTGAAATCTCTAAAATATTTTAGAGACTATGTTCTTCACTCCAAGATTACTACATATGTTCATAGCAGCACAGTGAAAGAAATATTAAATCAACCTGAAACATATGGAAAGAGAGGGAAATGGATAGAAAAGATCTAGGAATATGATCCGAAAATAAAGCCAACAACATTGATTAAAGGACAAGGTTTGGAAAAATTGTTAGCTGGGTCAAACTATAGAGCCCTTGAAGTAAATCAGATTACAAACATAACATAACATATTTCAGCTAAAAATAAGGAGACAAATTTGCAATAGCCCTTGGTAAAAATTCATCATTAGTTTTCTTCTTCTCCCTGGTACAAAAAAATTGTCTTTTATCTACAAAATCTTGAATGTCCATCAGATTTTAGTCAAGCAAAGGATAGATCTCTTAAGCTTCAAGAAATTAAGTATTGTATAATGAATGAAAATATTTGTTGGGAAGACCCTTTGGGAAGTGATCCGAAAAGATCTTTTAAAGACTATGGTTGAGTTTTAAAACATGTGTTCATTAACCATTTAGAAATTTGATGAAAGAGGAAGAATTGAAGATGAAACATGGCAGCCATAATGAAATATACAGATCTGGAAATAAGAAAAAAGAAACAACAAACCATAACAACAAAATTGTTAGCAAAGTTCGGTAATCTCGCCTACGTCTCTGGGCCTTTGTCTTAGTGGGTGAGGCTTTCTTATTTTTGTTCAAAGCTTCAAAAGTACATCATAAAAGTGTCAAATGGATTAAAAACTGATCTGACTATGTTTTGCTAGATCTCAAGAACCCATCACAACTAACGTCACTGCAAACAGATGAACGAAGCTCCCAGAAATGGCCCTACAAAGTTGCTCTCCTCAATGGATTCCCCGCATAAAAATGGCTTTGGTTTTACAATTATTTACAATTTTCTTGTTGTCCACCTCCTTAAGGATGCCAAGAACCATTGTTTTATATAGGCTTGAATTTGGCAACAAACTCCCAACTTCCCCCCAAGATTTGGCCTGAAAAAGAGCTCAAGATAATCCAATAATGGTCAAAATCTCTCAAAACTATTGAAAAAACAATTAAAAATCATATAATAATGTTTACAAACCCACTTTTGGGATAATATAGGGCATAGCCCCTAAATACCGACCCCTAGTCCTGTGGCTTGGCCTATGTGGCCATGCCTTATACCTCCACGCACCTTAACTATTGTTGGCCCTCAGTTTCTAGCTCTTGGTTACGCACCCTGGTCAACAGGCTAGCCCGACTGATCGGGTGCTATCCCTAAAATCCGTGCTATAGTGTTAAGGTCTGATTCATATGGTAAACGATCGTGTGATATACGTCGGAGATGAATAGTTGGGGCTAAGCGTTGGAGTGCTCGCGCCAAATGTTACATGGTAGGGTTCTATGTATTTGTGTTGGGCCTGGCTGGACCACACACCAAGGTTATAATAGTGTGGACATAGGCTGGGGCGAGGCCCTAGCCCTTTACTCCAATTGATTTACACAAAGGCAAGTTTAAATGTAATTTTTATAACTTATATAATAAGAACTAATGCGGGTGGGTTGGTATCTCGACCCTGCCAAAGTTATTCGCTCGGACTGGAGGTCACAGGTTCGACTCCCGTAGAGCCCATAAAATGTTTCCCAAACAACCATCGAACCAATGAATGGTGCCACGTGGAAGCCCAATATTGGGCCACATGGAACCATGCCATTCACCAACCAATATTCCACATGTCAACCAATAATTCGACCACATCTGCACCTACCCACGTCAACACCATACCAACTCAGTTGTACGAACGTGCCATGTGTCACCCTTGTAGTGGTGCCACATGTCACAAAATGACTGGTCCACATGTCAACAACATCTAACCATTCAACATGCCATTGTACCTGCCATGTCAGTGTACAGTCGTATGACCTGTACAGTCAGCTACCACGTCAACACTGTATGGACTGTATAGTCATCAAAATTTTCCTTGTTTGGCAAAATGAACAAATCGCGATATATTTTGCATACAACATATGTTTGATCTCGTTCGAGTTGTGTTGGGTTCGTATCGATGAGGCCTACGTACATGTACATTTTGAAGAAATTTTGAGCACTTTGATTTTTAGGCCTTCCTGGATCCATTTTGGTTCCTGGATCCATTCTGGATCACGCCTCCCCACTAAATACCTTTTGTTCCTCCAAAAAGTTACAAAATTGACCTTACTGATTACATACTCATAAGGACAAAAAAATTTTTTTGTTGTACAAAATGATGTTATAACAGGTCATCATTACAACATGGGTGATTACATTAATGGAAGCAAAATACAATGAAGATGTGACATCCACTTCTGGAAAAACCAAGTTAATGGTTTCTTTCCTTCATGTTGTTCCTCTTGCTTCTTTGGTACTCCCTCTTCCTTTGTGAGTACATGTGCAATATTTTTGTCCTTTTTTGGACAAAGCTCCAAATTAAACTTCCAACATTTAGCCTTTTGATGTCCACCCTTGCTGCAATAAGTGCAGAGGTTTTTGGCATCCAAACTTGTTTTCCCTTCTCTTTCTTCCATTGTGGAGCTGAATATTTATGTCGTGCCTCCTTCCTTATCAACATAAATTTCCTGTACAAAGATTTTCTCTTCCAACACTTGGCCACACAATTCTTGGGTGAATGACAAAATGTACAAGGATACATATTCCACAAGTTTTGGATTACATGATTATGCTTTTTATAATCAAAGAAAGATTTGGAACAACCATTACCATTATACCTTTCTTACTTATCTTCACTTTTCTTTGGAGATGAATTGCATTCACTATCACCATCATGGATTGATACACCATCACCTTTCATGAATTGTTCCCGCAATGACATAAGCTGGTCATTTGAAGCATCACTTGCTTCCAATGTTTTGGAGCATTCTCCAATCTCCTCTTCACCATATACCAATCCTAAATAACTAGGTCTTTCCACAACCTCTATGGGATTAATGATACCTTGGCTCTTATCTCCAAGGACCTTTCCTTCATAACCCATCTTGGTTAGCAATTTCAAACCTATACCTCTTGTATGTTTTTAAAATGCACCAAAAGAACCATCGTAATGGGAACAATGTGAAATTGATGAATGACTTCCACTGCATACCTCAGAGATGATTTTTGAATTGGGTGTATAAGGAAATTCCTTCAATTATTCTTCTCTTTTGTCATTCTTTGAATATTTCCCTTGAATTTATCTTTTTCATTCCAATTACTCTTCATACAACACTTTCACCATCTCTACCATGGCAAAGAGAGTATTTCAAAAATGCTTCTCATCTTGAGAAATTCCCTCTTTAGATGCCATTTTCTCACTTTGAGATGTCCACTTTCTTGATCCAATATCAATATATCCTTCAACAGGCTCTCTTTCACCATAATTCTTCATTTCCCTGGTAATCATGCAAACTCAAAAACCAACTGTCAACTAGCTCTGATACCACTTGATTCAAAAATATCTTTTAAAGACTATGGTTGAGTTTTAAAACATGTGTTCATTAACCATTTAGGAATTTGATGAAAGAGGAAGAATTAAATAGGAAAAATGGAAGCCATAATGAAATATACAGATATGGAAATAAGCATAAAGAAACAACAAACCATAACAACAAAATTGTTAACGGAGTTCGGCAATCTCGCCTACGTCTTCGGGCCTTTGTCTCAGTGGGTGAGGCCTTCTTATTTATGTTCAAAGATTCAAAATCACATCATAAAAGTAAAAAATTTATTACAAACTAATCTAGTTATTTTTTGATAAATATCAAGAACCCATCACAATTGACGGCACTGAAAACAGATGAACAGAGCTCCCATAAATGGCCCGCAAAGTTTCTCTCCTCAATGGCTTCCCTACATAAAAATGGCTTTGGATTTACAATTCTTCAGCATTTTCTTGTTCTCCACCTCCTTAAGGCTGCCAAGAACATATGGTTTATATAGGCTTGAAGTTGGTAACAAACTTCCAACTTCCCCCCAATATCTAGCCTCAAAAAGAGCTCCAGATCCTCCAACAAAGGCCACAATCTCTCAAAACTGCTAAAAAATCAATTAAAAATCATATAATAATGTTTACAAACCCACTTTTGGGCTAATATAGGGTGAAAACCCCTAGCCTCGGGCTCCTGGTCATCTGCACACCCTCCATGTGACCCTGGTCTAGTGCTAGCGCACTGGCCCCCTAACCGTTGACCCCTGGTCTTGTGGCTTGGCCCATGTGGCCATGCCTTATACCTCCACACACCTTAACTGTTGTTGGTCTTCGGTTTCCAACTCCTGGTCATGCACCCTGGTCAGCGGGCTAGCTCGACCGATAGGGCGCTATCCCTAAAATCCACACTATAATGTTGAGGTCTGAGTCATATGGTAAATGGTGATGTGATATACGTCGAAGCTGAACAGTTAGGGCTAAGCACTGGAGTTCGTGCGCCAAATTTCACATGGAAGGGTTTTATGTATGTACGTCGAGGCTGGCTAGACCGCACATCAAGGTTATAATAGTGTGGACATATGCCATGGTTATATGCTATAGTGAATGCGTCAGGGTTGGGGCTAGGCCCCAACCCTTTACTCTGACTGATTTACACAAAGAAAAGTTTAAATATAAGTTTTATAACTTATATAATAAGAACCAATGCGGGCAGGCTGGTAGCTTGGCTTTGCCAAAGCCATTCGCCCAGACCGGAGGTCACGGGTTTGACTCTCGTAGATCCCATAAAAATTTTCCCAAACAACCATCGAACCAATGAAGGGATTCCACGTGGCAGTCCAAGACTGGGCCATGTGGCACCATGCCATTCACCAACCAGTATGCCATGTGTCAACTAATTATTCGACCACATCTACACCTACCCACGCCAGCACCATGCCAACTCAGTTATACGGATGTGCCACATGCCAAAAAATGACTGGCTCACCTGTCAACAACATCTACCTAGCCAACATGCCACTATACCTACCATGTCACTGTACGGTTGTACGGCCTGTATAGTCAGCTCCCACGTCAACATTGTATGAACTGTATAGTCATCAAAATTTTGCTTGTTTGGAAAAACAAACATATCGCGATATATTTCGCATACAATGTCTATTTGAGCCTGTTTGAGTTGCATTGGCTTCATATCGACGAGGCCTATGCACACATCTGTTTTGAAGTAATTTTGAGAAATTTGATTTTTAGGCCTTCCTGGACCCATTTTGGTTCTTGGATCCATTCTGGATCAGGAAGTTTTCTTAATTATATTGTTGAAGATGAAACTACATGTATAATAGATGAATTTCACAAAGGAATTTGTGGAGGACATCTTGCTTGGAGAGTGACTGCATATTAAATATTGAGAGATGGATATTGTTGGCCAACACGTTTTTTCTAAGGTAAATGCAAAGGTTAGAGCTTGCAGGGAATGTCAAATTTTTGAAGGAAAACAAAAACTCCCATCATTACCATTGGTTCCCATAAAAGATGAAGCTCCTTTACAAAAATGGGGTTTAGACTTTATAGTTTAAATTCAACCTACTTCTAGTGCTCAACACAAAGGGATTTTAACATCAATTAATTACTTTTCAAAATGGGTAGAAGAAATTCCCACCAGATTTGTTATTGTTGGTTGTGGAGCTTGATTATCTTCCTGATTCAGAGGTCTTTGTTTCAAGTCGTGTTTATACCCCATGAAGACATTACACCCAGGAATAATGTATGCTTCTCCACACAAGGGAGTGCAGAGGGGGTTACCCCCTCTGTGGGGTCCAGGGGAAAGTGTGCCCCTGAAGGAAAAATTGTCTTATAAATATATATTGTAATTTCATTGTAAATTTGGACCGTTCATTATAAGGTCACAGATCTGATGATAGAAGTTATGTTAGGGTTTTTTTCCCTATAAGGCAACCCTCTTTTATGATGGAAATGTATTGCAACTATGTATCATTGTGAATATTGTATTCCGATTGAGGATACTATGAGAGAAAGAAGAGGAAGTAACACATGTGTTGTAGGTTGTATCCCTTCATTTTCTGGATAATAATAAAGGAAGGACCTGACAATTTCTCTAGTGGACATAGCCCACACTAGGTGAACCATGTATATCTGTGTCTCTATTGTATTGTGTATCTTTTATGTTTTATTTCCGCATTTGTTTTATTTTATTTCTTTGCAATCCTATTTTTCTAACAACTGGTATCATAGTCAAAGGTAACTCATAGGAAAAGATAGTTCCTGGTTTGAGTGGGAGCAATGGCAAAAGATTGAAATTTTAGGGTCGAGAAATTTAACGGAAAAAACTACCAATTATGGAAGATGCAGATGGAAGATTATTTATATCATAAGGATCTATTCCTACCATTGGGTGGAATATCAAAGAATCTGATGGCCATGAAGGACAAAGAATGGGAGGTTCTTGATAGAAAGTAACTAGGAATGATATGATTGAGCCTAGCAACGTCGATGGATTTTAATATTTCGAAAGAAAAGACAACAGAGGAGTTGATGGACACATTGGCTAAATTGTATTAAAAACCCTTGGTGTCCAATAAGGCATTTCTAATGAAGAGATTATTTAATATGAATATATCAGAAGGTGGGTATGTTGCAGATCATTTAAATGAATTTAATACGATTACTAATAAACTAAGTTATATAAAAGTGGAATTTGATGATGAGGTAATGGATCTTCTAATCTTGTGCTCATTGTCAGAAATATGGAACAAATTTTTCATGGTTGTAAGTAAATTTGTCTCTGGTTCAAACACTTTAAAATTTGATAATGGTGTTGGTGTTATCCTTAGTGAGGAAATGTGACAGAAAAGCACAAGTGAGACATCAAGTAATGAGTTAAACATGGAGAACAAGGGAATATAAAAGGATAGAGGAAAGGGCTTAGGGAACTGCAAGAATTTTAGGAAGGGCAAATCAAAATCCATATTTGGAAAGATAGAGTGCTAGAATTGTGGGAAGAAAGGATGTCTGAAGAAAGACTGTAGAGCTCCAAAGAAACAAAGAGATGGATAGCAAGAGAAAAATCAGGAAGCAAATGTAATATGTGATGTGTTACAAGATTCTTTGATTCTTTCTGTAGATAATATTTCTTAGTCTTGGGTAGTAGATTCAGGGGCTTCATTTCATGCCACACCCCATAGGAAACATTTTCTAGATTGTAATCAAGGTGATTTTGGACAGGTTCATTTGGGTGATGATGCACCATGCAAAATTGTTGGAATGGGAAAGGTAAAAATAAAGCAAAGCAATGGAAACCAATGGTTGTTGAAAGAGGTAAGACATTTTCCATATCTAAGGAAAAAGCTAATTTCAACAGGGTAGTTGGAAAGTGAAGGTTGTATATCCATATTTACAGATAAGGTGTGGAAGGTCACCAAAGGATCATTGGTGATGGAAAAAGGAGAGAAGGTATGTACATTGTATTTATGTACTGGTAATACTGACTCTTCTATCTCTTTAGCTTCTACAAAAGTGGATACAACACTATGGAATCATAGGATTGGACACATGAGTAAGAAGGGGATCCAGATACTTCACAAAATAAATTTGTTGCGAGATATTAAACAAATTGATTTGGATTTTTGTGAGCATTGTGTTTATGGAAAAAAAAAGAGAGTCAGATTTCTCAGAGTTAGAAAAGAAAAGAAGAGTCAAAGGTTAGAGCTTGTGCATACATATGTATGGGGATCGGATCATGTATCATCTCTTGGTGGCTCTCATTATTATTTTACTTTTATTGATGATGCAATTAGAAAAACTTGGGTTTATTGCATTCGACAAAAATCTGATGTTTTTATACTTTTAAGAAATGGAAATCTGTGGTTGATAATGAGACGGGAAAAATGTTGAAGTGTTTCATATCAGACAATGGAGGTAAATATTGCAGCAAGGAGTTTGATGATTATTGTTCATACCATGGTATTCGTAGAGAGAATACAGTTCCAGGAACACCACAAGAAAATGGTGTGTCAGAAAGGATGAACAGGACAATCATGGAGAGTGCAAGGAGTATGAGAATGCATGTTGGTTTTCCCCTACAGTTTTGGGCAGATGTTGTAGATATTGTTGTTTACTTAATAAACATAGGACCATCAAGATCTTTGGATGGTATAATTCCATATGAGACATGGACAAGTAAAAAGGTAAACTATGTTTTTTTGAAGACTTTCAGTTGTGAAGCATGTGTCCATATTGATAAAGAAAATAAAACAAATCTTGAGGGAAAATCAAATAAGTGTACCTTTATTGGATATGGTGTTAATGATTTTGGTTATCGCTTATGGGATTATGAAAATCACAAAATCATTAGGAGTAGAGATGTCATATTCAATGAGAAGGTCATGTACAAATATTAGTTGCAGGGAAAGAAATAGAAAAAAGAAAAAATAGAATACACGGTGCTCGATGAAATCAATGAAAAAGAAATTCCAAAGGTACCAGGAAATAAAAATGTACAACAATAGGATCAACATGTACCTCAAACTCCTACAAGTGCTGTTAGAAGATCTACTAGGGTAAGTAGACCCCCTAAACGATACTCTCTTTCATTGTATTATTTATTGTTGACTGATTTTGGTGAACCAGAATGTTATGAAGAGGCAATGCAGGTAGACACCAAAAAGAAGTGGGAAAAAGGAATGAAATAGGAAATGGATTCCTTGGTAAATAACAAGAATTGGGACTTGGTTCAATTTCCCACATGAAAAAGAGCATTGAATAATAAATGAGTTTACAAGTTGAAGGAAGAAGATGAAAGAAAAAAGCGGTACAAGGCTAGACTTGTTGTAAAGGAGTTTGCACAAAAGAAAGGTATAGATTTTGATGAAATATTTTCTCTTGTTGTTAAAATGACTTCAATTAGGACTATTTTAAGTCTTGTGGCAGTAGAAGATTTGCATCTTGAACAGTTACATGTAAAAACAGTTTTCTCGTGGGGATTTAGAGGAAGAGATTTATATGCAGCAGACACAGGGGTATGAGGTAAATGAGAAGGAGAATTTGGTATGCAGGTTGAAGAAGAGATTTTATGGCCTAAAGAAAGCTCCAAGGCAGTAGTATTTGAAGTTTGACATGTTTATGACAGAACAAGGTTATAATAGATTTCATTCTAATCATTGTGTTTATTTTAAAAGGATAGAAAATGCAAGCTATATTATCTTGCTATTGTATGTAGATGGCATGCTTGTTGCAGGGTCTAATATGAAGGATATAAATGTGCTCAAGAAGAAATTAGCGAATCCATTTGCGATGAAGGATTTGGGTGATGCAAAGAAAATCCTTGGGATGAGAATAACAAGGGATAGGAAAAATTGCAAATTGACATTATCTCAGGGTGAGTACATAGAGAAGGTGTTGGAGAGGTTTAGAATGCAGAATGCAAAACCAGTTAGTACAAATTTGGCCAAACATTTAAAATTAACTAAAGAAATGTGTCCCGAGACACAGGAGGAGATAGAATACATGTCCAGAGTCCCTTATTCATCAACAATTGGTAGCTTGATGTATGTGATGGTTTGCACAAGACCAGATATTGCACATGTAGTGGGATTTGTGAGCAGGTATATGAACAATCCATGTAAAGAAAATTGGGAGACAGTAAAGTGGATTCTCAGGTATTTTAGAGGTACTTATACTCATGCATTATATTTTGGAGGTACATGCATTGTTCTATAGGGATATGTTGATTCAGATATGGAAGGTGATAAAGATAGCAGGAGGAGCACCACAAGGTATTTTTTTACTATAGGTGGAACAACAATAAGTTGGATTTCGAAACTGTAAAAGGTTGTTACAATTTCAACAACAGAGGCAGAGTATGTTGTTGCTACAGAGGCTAGTAAAGAGATGATTTGGTTACAGATGTTTATGGAGGAATTGGGAAAGAAGCAGGAGAATAGTAGGTTGTACTATGACAGTGAGAGTGCCATTCATCTTCCAAAGAAATCATCCTTCCATTCGAAGACTAAGCATATACAACTCAAGTACCATTTCATATGATATGTCTTGGAAGATGGACATTAGAAGTTGGAAAAGATACACAATAGCCATAATTCTGCATGCATGTTAACTAAGGGAGTAACTAGGGAGAAACTGAGTTCCTGCTTAGTTTTAGTTGGTATTCAAGCATGAAGATGAAGATGAGAAATTTTCCAGGTCCAAGAAGGTTCATATTCCAGCAAATACAACATCAATGGAGTTGTTGAGATCAATCTCCAAGTGGGAGATTGTTGGTTGTGGAGCTTGATTATCTTCCTGATTCATAGGTCTTTGTTTTTAGCTGTGTTTATACCCCATGAAGACTTTAAACCCCATAATAATGTACAATCCTCCACGCAGGAGAGTGCAGAGGGAGGTTACCCCCTCTGCGGGGTCCGGGGTAAAGAGGGCCCTTGAAGGAAAAATTGCCTTGTAAATGTATATTGTAATTTCATTGTAAATCTAGATTGTTCATTATAAGGTCACAGATCTGACAGTAGAAGTTATGTTAGGGTTTTTTACCCTATAAGGCAACCCTCTTTTATGAGGCAAATGTATTGCGGCTATGTATCATTGCGGGTATTGTATTCTAAGTGAGGATATTGTGAGAGAAAGAAGAGGAAGTTACAATGGGTGTGTTGTAGGTTGTATCCCTTCATTTGCTAGATAATAATAAAGGAAGGACCTGGAAATTTCTCTGGTGGACGTAGCCCACACTGGGTGAACCACGTATATCTATGTATCTATTGTATTGTGTATCTTATGTGCTTTATTTTGGCATTTGTTTTATTTTATTGCTCCACAATATTATTTTTCTAACATCTACTGATACAGTTGTAATCAAATTCCTTGAAAAAAATATTTTAGCTAGGTTTGGATGCCCTAGGAAAATCATAATTGATAACACTCAAGCATTCAAGTCTTTAGCTATGATAGATTTATGTCAAAAATACATTATCATTCCTGGTCATTCAACTGCCTATCATCCACAAGGTAATGGATTAGTTGAATCATAAAATAAGAGTCTAATGAGGGTTATCAAGAAAATGTTAACTGAAAATAAGAAATCTTGGAACCCTCATTTGAAATTTTCACTCCGGGACAACAGAATCAACACTAAAAGGTCTACAAGTATGTCTCTTTTTCAATTGATTTATGGCATTGATGTTGTTTCCCCTATTAACCTTGCTTTGCCTATGATGAAATTAATGCATGATACTGAAGAAGAATCTAATGAATTCACTAGAAGAATGAACCAATTGATTGAAGTACAATAGACCATAGAGAAAGTTGACCAAATATTCCAAGAATATAAAGACAATATGAAAGCTATCTTTGAAAGAAGAGAAAAACAAAGCAATTTTTCCACTGGTGACTTAGTATTGAAATGGGATAGCATGAGAGAAGATCCTAGAAAACGCGACAAGTTTGATCATTTATGGCTGGGACCCTATACGATTGTTGCAGTGGAAGGAAACAACTCATTTTCTCTTCAAAATTTGGAAGGAAATCTGTTGGAATTTCTTGTCAATGGGCGATTTATGAAACATTTAATTCAATTTTGAATTTTTATTCTACCACTCATTGTATATAGTTGGCTTCCTTTGATTTTTATTTAATCTGTTTCTGTATTTTTAGAAAATTTAGGATAAAAATAAATTTAGATTTATCAAAACAAATAAACAATCTCTTCCCTTCTCAAAATTATATAACATCTTGATAGAAAAAATTGTCTTGAACCCATTATTAAGGTTTTAACATGTTAACTAAAAACCAGAAAGGAAAATATAATAATACAGTCACTAAAGTTGAAAATGTATGTTTCAGGTAATCTCTTTCTAAATAAAGGCTTTAGAGTCGAACTTGTAGTTTGTTGTTTTACTCAAGGTATATTACTAAAATAAGATATTTTGGAAAGGATGGAGCTATATTTGAGGAAATAAAAAACCTATGAGTATACTTTATAACTCAATCATATCTAACCCATTCTTGATTAACATACATCATCCCTTAAATGTAAAAAAACATATTGATTTCTCGCATTGTTATAGCAAGATTTGTCTCACCCTATGCAATCTTGCACAAAGGGCCTTATTCCATTTCTCTATGCAGACTTATCTTCCATGTTGATAAAATACAAAGACAAAAATTAATTTGTTTCCACATATATGCATCTTGCACACTATACAACACGTGTATACATAGGTTGCTCCACTACAGCCCACGTACATTAGGATTTGTTCCAGAAAATGAAAATTAAATGTCGGGTTTCCATGTCACGATGGGAGATCTCTGGTCCTTGGCCTTCCATATACTGTAAACATTCTGACTCAGCCCTTCAGTTCCATTTTGAATGCTATAAATGGGCCAATTTTGAGCTATGGAAAAGAAGAATAATTCAACTTGGAGAGCAATGTTACTCTAGAGAAATTGTTACTTCATATTGAGTCTGCATCCCTTTGTCCTTTAAGTCTGAACACAGTGTTCATCCCCCAAGCTCTTCCCTTATTGATGGAGAACCCCATTGTCTCCCTTCTATGAGATTTCCTTTGGTGGAGGATTGAAGTGGTGGAGGCCTAGCTGGAAGGAACTTAGTTTCTCGGTTCCGAACCATGCTGACAMAAAAGTCTTTAATATTTTCACTTCTGCTGATCATTTATTAATAGAAATACTCCTTTCCCATCCAATTGATATCTTGCAAATATATGAGTTCTTATCCATGGGCCTATTTGTTATGTTTATTAATGGATTATGTTATCTAATGTGCTAACCTTTTATATTATCACCATATGCTTGCTTTGTGTTTTTGTTGAGAACTAGTTGCAGGTATATAGCTTTGGGTTCAAGTGCTCAACGGTGGACTCCATCGAACATCTAGACGAGGTAGGCCTCTTTCTTATCTCGCTTGCATATTGGTTTATATAGCATATGTTTGGGATAGAGTTGATTTCTGTAGTCATTTCTATCTGTTTTGGTTTACCCTAGCCAAAGAGAGATTTTCCTCGTAACACCCATCTCCTATAAAATGTCAAACAAACTTAAAGAGATGGTGAAAAAAAATTCAAGTGGGAAATGCAATTATCTTCACTAGGGCTATGGACGCTCACTGGCAGTGAAGCAAGGCCTGTGATGTTGAGGTGAGTACACCATAGGCTATGGAAATTTTTTGGTAGAGTAGCAACACCATGAGAATGAGGAGGAATATAAGTGAATATATTTACTATAATACTCAATTAAAATTAATTTTCTTAGAAAACAACGTCGTTCTGACCTAGATACTCTTTGAAATATTAAAAATCCTTGAAACAAAAAACACTAATTACAAATTTGAATACTTAACCAAAATTTAGACTTATATTAACATAAACAACTCTAGAGTAAAGTTGGATGAGTATAATTTTTTATCTTTTCTGGTTATATTCTATATAAACATGTTGAATTCAAAAATTAGCGGTCATAAATTAATATATAAGTGAAAAGAACAAATTTTGTGATTTCATGGAGAAAACACCATTCAATAAGACTATGTTGTTAGTTTTCTATAGAATAATGACTCCATAATACAATAAAATGAACTTGGTCTACATGTTATTTAGTGCCTCGCAGGGAAACACAATCCCGAGATGGAGCCAGATGTTGTAACATAGTCCAAATTTTATAAATTTGGAAATTTTATGACTTATAAGTTAGGAATAATAAGACATTTTAGCCTTGCAAAAAATAAAAAATTAAACATATAAAACAATAAAAACTTAAAAGAAAATAGTTTAAATTCAAGTAAATGAAATAAAATTTCATTTAGAATCATTTTTATTATAAATAACACAAAGGTTTATTTTTAAATATTTATATGTAGTTTAAAAAAATGCATTTAAGTTTAATAAAGTTTATATTTTGTTTAAAAATTAGTGTAGGCTTTATATTTTCATTTTTTATAGTTTTTATATTAATAAACATGTGTATTTCGTGCATATTAGACCGCGCGCTCTGGATCACTATATCAATGAACCATATTCGACTGCGCCCCCTTGTGTGCTCGAC
>JASDQU010588799.1:86418-100861 GCA_032191745.1 Picea mariana
TTTACAAGGAGATCTTCAATTTTAAGCTTCCAAAGCTCAAAATTATAGCCATTGAATTTTTCAATCTCTATTCCTGAACTACTTGTCATTCTTTTAAGCACAACTTTAAATATATTTGACTTACAACTCTTACTAGACCTAGGGTTTATCTCAGATCCAATATTTTTAAACAAAGATTTGATATCACATGTTAGGAAATTATAATTCCATGCTAAACCTAATATAAGAGAGGAAGACATATTTAAGCTAGAAAACAAATGACAAAGTAAACACACAGTACGCAAATATTTTAACTTGGAAACCCAAATGCAAAAACTATTATTCCTCGAGCATATTTACCTCTTGTTGTCTTATTCATTCAGAATAAATGTTATGTGCCTAACCATGGTCTACACCTAAGACACAATCAACAACATACCATCTTGCCTCCATAAGAACAATCTTGCAACCAATTCAACTTACATCTACATGACCAACAACATACTTCTTTACATTAGCAAGAACATCCAAGATTGATCATTAACATTATACGATTACAACATGCCTCATTTATAGTATTTATAGTATTTATAGTAGGAAAAACTATAAATAAAGACGCCCACAAATGGTTACATATCCACGCAAATCATTGGCTACAAATCCCATGAATATTGGGATTATGTTATAGTCGAATACCAATTCAAATTACTAGTTGGATACCCGTTGACCTATAGTTGGTCTTCAATCAGTTTCCACACAACCTCCTGTCAACCTCTTTTAGGATGACCTCTCAACTTGTTTTCTATCACTTTCAACTTCAAATTTTCCCAATCAATCCACCTCGACCTTCAAATTTCACTCCCAGTCAATCCACCTCAACTAGACTTTCACTGCAAAGAATATAACAACCCAAAAGTTGGGTTCCTTTCATCCGTGTATCCATGATGCAATCAAATATATCTTGCTTAAGGAATTCAATTTTGAATTATGTAGGGGACAAGTGCTTGACTACCTCTAAGGTTTCCAGTAGAGGTGGAAAATATGGGTGAAGGAGCTCCACATTAAAGACTGGATGCAGGACAAGGAATGGGGGAATACTTAATTCAAAAGAATTATCACCTATAGCTTTGGTGATGGTGTAAGTCCCATATCAAAGTGGGTGAATCTTGCGATGAGGTCCTACAAGGTTCTCTTTAAGCAAGTGTAACCAGACCTTATCACCAACTTGAAACCTACAGGGAACTCGATGTTGGCCATGTCATTGCTTGTACTTGGAATTAACTTTATATAAGATTTCATGGACTTGTTGGAGAATGTGTTGAATCTATTCAACAAATTTGGCTTCCTTGTCATCCTCATTTTGAGCATGGGTCCCAAGCACATTTGAAAAGGGTTGTGACCAGTAGAGCTATGAGTCACTCAATTGTATCTATGTTGAATGTAAGGAATACTCTCATCCTGTGTGTGGAGATGTTTGTAGTTGTACATTCTCGGAATATGCACAATCATCATATTGAATACCTATGTTTGTCCATCAATTTGGGGGTGGAAGGTGGTTGATTTGGTGAGCTTTTTGTCCATCAATGAACACAAATTGGACCAGAATGTATTCAATAACCTACTATCACGATCTAAAATAATGGTCTGCGATAGCCTAAAATGAACCCAAACAAAGTCGAATAAGATTTTAGCAGTGGCCTCAACTATGATACTCTTCTTGTAGGATTTTAAAACTTCCATCTTGGAGAATCAATCAACAACCATGAACACATATTCATTTCTATGCTTGGTGGAAGGTAGACCAAACATGTAATCCATGGAGATGGAATCCCAAGGCCTATCAGGATTTGGAAGAGGGGTGTATAGCCCATGTTTCTTAATGGAGGGTTTTATAATGGCATAGGAAGTGCATGAACTAATATACTTGTTGGCATCTTGTTGAATCTTTGACCAATAAAAATACTTTTGCAGTGAGGCCACTGTTGTTTGCATGGAAAAGTTTCCTGCCACCCGATTGTAATGATATTCCCAAATCCGCTTCAGACGCTCATTTGAAGGAACACATAAATGGTCCTTATGGCATAACAATCCATATTACAGATGGAAGCCTGTAACTAGTTTTCCTATGCTCAATGTCTGATAGGTAGAAGTGAATTCATAGTCAATGTTGTATAATTTTGGAAACTTGGAGGTCTCATGCCCACATGAGTTTATAACTATGGTTAGCATCACAATGTGGGCTTGATTAAGGTAGTTTGCAACATGGTTGGTTTTGCAAACAACATTATATAGAATTTCACTGTGATAGGCCACTAGAATTCTCTATTGAGTGAGGACCACATCGATATCATAGTTAGAGGCATCTGTCTCAATCTCAAATGGTTGTTGCAAGTTTTGAAGTGAGAGGACTGGTGCAAAAAAGAGGTGATATTTCAGATCCTAGAATACTTTCATTTGTGACTCGAACCAATAAAAATTGTCTTTATATCCACCATTGGTCACTTGACTTAATGGCCAAGTGGTCTCAGATAATCCAAACATGAACCAACGGTAGAAGTTGGCGAAGCCTGAGAAGCTGTAGAGCTATTTCATAGTCTTTTGGCTGGCTAGACACAAATGACCTAAATCTTGGTCAGGCTCACATGAAACCCATTTTCTTCCATGATGCATCCCAAGTATTAAATTTGTTGCATTTCGAATGAGAATTTCTCTAGATTGGTGTATAGCTTATGTTCTTGCAATGTTTGACCTAGGTATGGTTAAATATGAAGATGTCATCCAACTATACAACCACAAAAGTGTTTGTTAATGACTGCAATATATCATCCATCATCCTCATGAATGTCACTAGAGAATTATTCAAGCCAAAAGGAATGACCAACCATTCAAAAAGGCCTTCTTTAGATTTGAAATTTGTTTCCCATACATCGGTTTATTCTATCAGAACCTGGTGGTAGCCAGAGTTCAAATAAATCTTACTAAAGAACTTGACACCCTTAATATTATCAAGAATATCATCAATAATAGGGATTAGGTATTATGTATTGGTTCTTGTAAGTGATCTTGTTTAGGGATCTATAATCAATACATAGTCTCCATGTCCAATCCTTCTTTTGTACCAACACAATTGGACTCCCACAAGGTGAGGAGCTCAATCAATGTGTCCCTTGTAGATGAGCTCATGAATATAATGCTTTAATTTCTCATTCTCTAGAAGGGAGTGCCTACATATTGGACCATTGGGTAAGGGTGAACTAGGTATCAAGTCAGTTGATTGTTTGACCTAACAGTGTAGAGGAACACATATAGGTGAAGTGAAGATATCTCTATATTTTTCCAAAACCTTGTCCACTTTATTTTGCTATGTAGAGAGATCCTATGTAGAGGATGTAGCATTCATAGTGACCTTTCATTCACCTTCTGACCGGATCATGAAGAGTACAAAATTTGCAGTTTTGAAGATTACCTTCTGACACTAATTTCCTGAGATCAATGAAATTGCAGTAGTTAGAACTACCTTTGGTCCTTGTATAGATTACCTCCCAAAGTAAAAATGACACTATGGGGCTAGGACTCATAAAAATCATGATACTTCCACATATAAGGTTGTCCTAAAATAAGATCACAAACTTCCAGTGGGGAAAAATCACACAGTACCTCATATTTAAAGGGATTAATGTCGTAGGACATGTGACACTGCTAGTTGACGTGAAGGTCTCGTCCTTGTATAAACCAACTTATGGTTATTATATCTCCCATTGTTAACAATGAAATGTAGTGGGGTCCCCTTCAACCACATTTGTGAATGGAAGAGGCAGTTCCCCTCCTCAAGCTCCTCTGACTTGCCTGGTTGGATATTTGAAGTTGCAATGGTAGCACTAGGTTCTGCATCGATGATCCACTTTCCTTGTTCTAAATTAGAGTATGAGCCATGGTTCAACTCTTTTTATTTAAGCTCAACCAACAATGAATTTTTATAGAAACATTCATCAGTGTTGTGCTAGGGGGTTTTGTGTAACTCAAAACACTTTCTAGTGTCCTTTTTCATATTCTCGTTACCCTTCTTTGCATGTGGCTTGGAATGGTTTTCTTGAGGTTGGATTTCCTTTCTCTGTCCCTTCTTCTGTGAGTTAGGTTTTCCTTTACCATACTTGTCTTGTTGTGGATTTGTAGACTCGAACTATCTCATATTCCACTACTTAAATTTCTACTCAATTTTGATGGCATATTGATAAGTGGCTCCCAGTGAGGGGATGTACAAGAAATCCATGTCTATTTGGATACCTATGTAGGCCACTACGGTACTTAAAATAGGTTCCGATCAAAGTATCTGATACCTAGATTTGAACGCAAGGTATGGAAGTTGTTTGTGTACTCCAACATTATCTGGTCTCTCTCCTAATGCAAAGTTATCCATCTTGTGTATTGGTCATCATAGTTTAGAATAGGGTAAAATTTCTCCTTTAGGGAATCAACAAAGGCCACCCAAGTGGGTTCTCTTCTGAATGTCGTATACCCATCTTCGTTATGTCTCTCCCAATGACTTTCCCACCTATACTTGACATGGGGAAGGGATTTAAGGACCGCGAAGTTAATATTTCCGGTGTCGATTTTTTTTTAAAAGAGTAATAACCCTATAATAGATTTAACCATTTCTCAAAATAATTTACATCTATCTGGAATTCAAATAAAGGGATATCAAAGTTAAGGTGTACCTTGAAGGGTGTCGCTCCTTCGAAATGGTTTCTTATTGAAGGTTCCTTTCTTGTTGTCGGTAGTCATCAAAGGATTTGGGAGAATTTTTCCATCATCTTGTTCCTTTGTCACATGAGGGATTGATCAAAAAAAATCTTGATAGTATAGCATGCTTCATCATCTCTCTTTTCTTCCACCATGGGAGCTTTCTTGGACCGGTGAGAGTAGTTGTCCCCAAGTGAAACCAGCGCAATACCCAACTCTTTATAACCTAACCTCGTTGAGGACATGCACCGAGAAATAACAAGGAGAATATTGTTACGACACCATTGATATGGATTATATTGAGAACCAAATGGAACACACAAAAATATAGAAGAGCACAAAAATACTATAAAACCCAACTTCTATTAATGAATAAAATAACATAAAATTGTAGATCAAAAACTAGCTAGAATGATGGTAGCTTATCTCTAAAGAGACAAAGATGTCAACTATGCTAATTCATAAAAGGTTGATTAAAAAGAGGCCCAAAGGGGCCTTTTATCATAAATCCTAAAAGACAAGAGGAAAAAACCCTAACCCTGGAAGATGAAACACCAAAAGTATTGTGGGCCACGAGGTGGTTAGTTGATACATCAACTCCTTGGGTGCACAAATTTTGCATATGATCTCTAACAAGATAGTGAAATCCATGGCACCTAGAATCTCCAAAAAATGTCGTTTAGGGCCTCGAAATGGCTCCGGAAGTTTGGGACCCGAAAAAAACATAGAAAAACTACCAAGAAGGTAGAGAATCGTTGAGTCAATGGAAGAGGTGGGTGGCCACCGATAGCCACTTGGACTAGTCCTCCCCCCTTAAGAAGCAATGGTATCCATTGCATCAAGTTCATCATCATATGGGGAAAATTTTGTTGAATTTGTCTCCTGGTGAGCCACTATCCTTGGTTAATAAGTTTCCCTACTTTGACGATCAAATAGAGTTGTATGTTCTGTTGGTAGGTGCCTTTCATCTGTGCATCCATGATGCGATCAATTGTGGCTTTCTCAAGGAATACATGGCTGATTTGTGTAGGGGACAAGTGATCAAATACCTATGAGGTGTAGAGTAGAGGTGGAAAATATGGGCGTAGGAGCTCTACATTAAACACTTGATGCATTCCAAGAAATGGGGAAATACTTAATTCAAAATAATTCTCACCGACAAGCTTGTTGATGGTGTAAGTCCCATATTAAAGTGGGTGAATCTTGAAATGGGGTCCTACAAGCCACTCTTTTTGAAAATGTAACCAAACCTTATCACCAACTTGAAACCTGTATGGAAAATGATGTTGGTCATGCCGTTGCTTGTACTCAACATTGGATTTCTAAGATGACATGGACTTGTTGGTGGACATGCTAAATTCGTTCAAAAAATTTGGCTTCCTTATTAACCTCAGTTTGAGCATGGGAAGATTCTTCCTATGTAGATGCAATGGGTATATCTATGTCAATTAGGGCCAAGGTTGGAACCCCAAGAACACTTGAAAAGGGTTGTGGCCAGTAGAGTTATGAAGGCCTCAATCATAACTATGTTGAACATAAGCAAGGATCTCATCACATGTGCAGGGATGTTTGGAGTTGTACATTCTTAGGATATGCACAATTATCATGTTGGCTACCTTAGTGTATCCATCGATTTGGGGGTGGAAGGAAGTTGATTTGGTGATATTGGTCTCCATTAATGACCACATACTGGACATGAATGTAATCAAAAACCTGTAATCACAATTTGAAATAATATTTATATGGTAGCACAAAATGAACCCAAACACACTCAAAGAAGATATTAGTAGTGGTATCAACTATGATACTCTTATCGCAAGGTGTCAAAACTGCCATCTTTGATAATCGATCAATGACCACAAAGACACAGTCATTACCATGATTGGTAGAAGGTATACAAGATATCTAATCCATGGAGATGGACTCCCAAGGCCTATAAGGAGTAGACAAAGGGGTGTATAGCCTCTGTTTCTTAATGGCGTGTTTAGCGATGGTGCAGGGAGTTCATGATCGAATATACTTGCTAACATCTTGTTGAAGCTTCATCAAATAAAAATACTTTTGCAGTTATGCCACTATTGTTTCCACACCAAAGTGTCCTACCACCTAATTGTAATGGGTTTCACAAATCATCTTCACATGATCACTTGAAAGAAGACAAATATGCCCCTAAGGGCATAGCATTCCATCCTAGAGATGGAATTATGGAACTACTAGTTTTCCTACGCCCAATGTCTGATAGGTATTAGATAATTAAATAATAGTAAATGTTGTATAATTATGGACACCCATAGGTCTCATGCACACATGAGTTAATAAATGTGGTTAGTGCCACAACTGGTGGTCCATTGAGGCAGTCTGCAATATGGTTGGTGTTTCCCTTCTTGTACTTGATGTTCAAGTGGAATCACTACAGGTATGTGGACCACTTCTGATGGTGTTCACTATGCAACTTTCCTTATGTGTGCATGAATTGCATAGGTTTGTGATGAGTGTGGATGATTGTTTTCTTTCCTAGAATATAATTCTTCCACTGTTGACATTCTTTCACAATGGAGTACATTATTTTTCATAGGTGGGATATATGCAAATAAAATCAGACATAATTTAAATTTTATAGGCCACTGGATGTCCCTACTGAGTAAGGGAGAAACCAATATTATAGTTAGAGGAATATTTCTCAATCTCAAATGGATCTTTTAAGTCTGGTAGCGTGAGAACTGGTGCGGAGTAGAGGTGATGTTTCATATATTGGAATGATTTATTCTTTGAATCGAACCAAGCAAACTTGGATTTATCTCCACCCTTGGTCACTTTATTTAAGGACTAAGCGATATGAGATAATCCCAACATGAACATAGGGTAGAAGTTGGCTAGGACTAAGAAGTTGTGGATCTTTGGGGTTGGCCAATCACAGATGAATTGGATATTATTCAGGTACACATGCACCCCATTTTCATCCACGATGTATCCCAAGTATTGAATTTGTTTCATGTCGAATTAGAAATTCTCTAGATTGGTGTATAGATTATGTTGTTGTATGGCGCTCGGGACCTATTGGATGTGTCGTAGATGTTTGTCCCAGGTCTGACTGAATATAAGGATTCCATCCAAATATATGACCACAAAAGAGTGTGTAAATGGCTGCAAGATATCGTCAATCATCCTCATGAATTTCGTTGGAGAATTAGTCAAGCCAAAAGGCATGACCAACCATTCAAAATAGCCTTCTTTAGATTTGAAGGTTGTTTTCCATACATTGGTTTGTTCTATCAAAACCTAGTGGTAGTCGGACTTCAGATAAATATTACTAATGAACATGGTGCCATTAAGTTAATCAATAATATCATCAATCCATGGGATTCAGTATCAGTTCTTGAAAGTGATCTTCTTTATGGATCTATAATCAATGCAAAGTCACTATTGGTGTGATTAATTGTTTAATTAATTCATCCAATACATTCTATTTTCAACCCGGGGTAAGTATTTTTATTACAAGGTTATTGTGAAATGTCTATGAGGACAAAGAATTCTCCTAACACTTTCTGATAAATAAAATACACTAATCACACATTATCTGCACAACTACTATGAACAAACCGAATCCTTATATCAAATTAAGTTGCAACCAAGTAAGACGCTCAAAGGAAATTCAATCGATCTTCTTTAAAACCAATTGCTAATCACTTCACTACTCATGAAATCATAAACACACTAATGAAAAGAAAAGAACACATCTGAAAACTATATTTCTTATGTAAAGGAAACACACCCTCACTGTAGTTAATAAGAACACACTCTACAGAATTGAAATTGAAACCATTGCGACAATCAACTGAAAACTCACACATTCAAAATTGGAATAAAGAATTTGTTGAAATTGAATTGAGAACACATTCATACAGAATCAAAATGAACACTCAATGCAATAAAATAAAACACTTACTGGAATGAATTAAAGCACACTTTTGAAAACAGAAATGAACTCTTACCTGAACAAAACAGAAATGCACTTGTATTGAATTGAAATGAACACACCAGTAAAAAATCAATTGTGACTGCTATAACTTGAAATAATTCATTCACATCAACTATTTGCAACAAGAATTTAAATAAGGAATAGAATAACAAGACAATATAGCTATGTTAATCTAACTAATAATACGGGAACAACAACCCTGATAAAGAGGAGGGCCCTTCCTCCTTAGTAAGGGAAAAATACTACAGAAATTAAAACTTTAAGCACTCATAAATTGATGCCACAACTTGCCAAATATCTATTATTCAAGCAAGAGGTGTAGATACAACTATTGTTACACATGAAGTCTATTGACTATCCTCTATTCTCCAAAAAACATCCAAACTTGAAGCGAAGATGCTCTCTCCTTTTAAACTTTCCCTTTCCTCTTCTAATCTCGGAAATATTACAATTATAAAAAGACTTGAGAATATTTTGATTCTCAAGTTGTTCAATGCCATCTTAATTAAGAAGATATAGAGGATACGAAAAATATTTTTATAACCGATTACAACTTATATGAATTATTTTTATATAAATAGTCAGTCAAACTGTCTTGTTATCTAAGCGAACATATCGTGTTCAAAACATACAATAGTGTTGGCATGTTTTCAGACAGAGGCAGAGTATGTGTGTTTTTCATTGATGGCAAAGATTAGCACGATCAGCAGAGCGATGATGGCATGGCAATGGCAAGATCAACTGAGAAGAGAAATAATGATTGTTGGATATCATTCAGAATCCCCAATGACCATCAGATCTGAATTCAGATAGGAGTAGTGCACAGTAGAAGAGAACATATCTCAGGCGTCTAATCAGGGCCAGAAGACTGACCGTCGTTGGATCCATAAGAAGGAGCACGATCTTTACATGCAAGATGAAGCAGGCCTACAAAATCTCAAAAGTAGGGGGACAGTCCATTATCAAAAAGGACATGTGGAAAAAGATTAGAGCACATCAAAGACTCTGTTTCAGAGTTTCACAGATCGGAAAATCCAAAGGAAGGAGGTACTCTAACCTCTTGAACTCGTGACATGTGATATCCCGAAATGATCTGGGTCGTCAGGTCAAGGATTGATCTGAACCTTTGGATCGAGGTATGGTGTAGAACGTTGGATGCAGAGGACACATGGTGAGAATTTKTTTTTCACTKAATGAAAGGTCAAAGGAAGGAGGCTCCTAACCTCTCGAACTCATGATATGCGAAATCACGATATAATCTCAGTTGTTGAATCAAAGACAAATCTAGGTTGTCAGATCTAGGAGGTAGATCATGACATAMCACGTCAATGAGGATAGGTGGCAACTTATGTCAGCAAGGACACGTGGCACGAGCATATAAGGACAAGTGTCAAATTGATTTGKCTTTTCAGGCCACTGGAAATCATAATTTTGAGTGACACGTGGAAGCCACTCGRCTCTTGACACGTCATTGAGTGATGCAATAATGACATCACTTCGTGAGTTMTTTTTTCGGGATTTTCAGCTTCAACACTTCCCCAAAGTCCCAAAGGCTCAAGTACCGGGGCAGAGGAGAGTCATCTGATCATCGTGGATGGAGGACCGTTGATCTAGCTCCATTTCATAGTTTCAGATACCGAGAGTTGGAGGAGTCAAAKACACTCACGRCAAGAATGTCGAAATGCGAAATCACRAAGAACCTTTTGTCGCAGCCTATGGTCACCTTCGATGGTCACGTGAGGGGAAAGAGCTAGTGGAGCTAAGCTCCTTTTCATTGATCGCAACATGAAGAGTCAAGAATCTTCACCATAGGATTCCCAAAGTCGTGAATCGCAAAGTGCTTGTTTGGTTAGAGAGTGGTCACATCATGTGGTTACATGGTCACGAGAAGGGAAGGAGCCAGTCTACCGAAGCTCCTTTTCGGAGTTTTGGGGATCACAACTTGGAGTGTCGAGACTCTTCGACACAGAATTGCCGAAATGCATTTTGATTAGGCTCATGGTCACAGCCAGTGGGCATATGGAATAAGTGCGAGACCCAACACCTATAATTCAATGGTGCAGGTTAATCGAGAATATGATCGAAGGGTTATTGTTTTTATTCAAAGTTAATTGATCAGTTACGATTCAGTTAGCTGAACTAAATCATGATTCTTGAACGGTTGGCGATTCAGTTGCTGAGGAATTTTTGCAGGGTAGATTCAAGTTGTAACTGCAAAGGTTTTTGCATATAAAATAGACATGAAGTGGCTAGGCATGGCTGTCTATTCTGACTGAAAAATGATTTGAATTGGAGAAAGGTAAAATTACAGTATGCGCAGTGTGAAGAAAACTCAGAGATGAGGAACAAAAGCTTAATAGAGAAGAAAAGGTGAAGAGAGAAAGATGTGCACATATCAAAGAGCATGAGAAGGATAGATAAAGACCATATAAAGAGAGAGAGAAAGTCAATTCAAGTATGAACAAAGCAGAAAAATAGTGAAGCAAAGAATATTTGAAGAATAGAGAACAAGTGGTAAGAATTGATATATCTGTATTGTTTGTTATTCAGTCATTTATTTATAATCAGGGAGGTAGGGTGGTGCTATGGAGGACTGTAGTCCTCTATTATTCAATTTGGTGCTTGAATACTGGAAGTTGAAGCTTCCATCTGGTTGCAGCCAAAGAAAACAGGGTGGCAGGGTGGTGCTCGAGAAAACACAGAGTTTTTTGTATGCAAGTTGGTGCTTGTATAAGTGGAATTAGGTGCTTCCATCCAGTCGGTGGTGGAACACTCAGGGAGTTGGTGCTTCCTTATAGTGGGTGCTATAGAAACTAGAGAGTTGGTGCTCTCAAACAAGTTGGAGCTTGTAAAATAGAGGTAGTAGCTTCACATTGAGTTGGTGCTCAATTATAGATGATGTACAGAACTTAAAAGACTGCCTATCATTTCGAAGAAGAAGAGGTTTTCTCCCTTTATGGGTTTCCTCATGAAAATATGTCTCTATGTATATCTTATGTGTGAATGATGCTCATTATTTATGTTGTCCATATGTTGTATAATATTGATGGTCACTTGGAGAAAGATTAAAAATGGTTTAATAGACTTAAAAAAATTTAAGCACAGTACCAACTGATTCACCCTGCCCCCCTCTCAGTTGTCTTAGTAATTTCAACAAATAGTTGTGACTTTAAGGTAAGTCACATCATCAGATACATCAATCCTTAACATATGGGTCCATTGGTCAATGGTCTAGTCATCATCATGCAGTGATTCTTCAACGATAACAACATTCCATAATTGTGGTGTTTGCGTACCAAGTCTCAGATTAGCAGCACCTTGGAGTAGCAACACCTTGGAGTAGAAATACCTCAGAGTAGTAGAACCTCATAGTAACAACACCATAGAGTAGCAGCACCTCAGAGTAGTAATGCCTTGGAGCAACAACACCTCAAAGTAGCAACACCTTGGAGTAGCAACACCTTAGAGTAGCAACATATTATAATTCTTCAAGGTTCTTTAACAATCAATCAGTAGTTATCCAACACATACATCATCCCTCCCTAAATGCAAGAAAATATTAAAGAATCAATGCATCAAATGGCTTAACATACTAGTGGAAAAAAGGCAATTCTTGGACCATGGTAATTATGGGAAAGGTGTGAATAGAAAGGAAAAAGGTAAGATATAAGTAACAAAATGAAGGAAAAAAGGTGTTATTCCCATGACTCAACAGTCACCATGTCCCATCGTTCTTATTTACAAGCACATTTGGGTTCCCACAACACGAGGAGCTTGGTAAAATGTGGCCCTTGTGGATGAGATAATGAATCTAATACTTTGTTTTCTCATTCTCTAGAAGGGAGAACTTGTATATCATACCATTGGGTAAGGACACACTAGGTATCAAGTCAATGGAATGTTTGAATTGACAGTGTAGAGGCACCCATGTAGGTGAAGTGAAGAAATCTCTATATTCTTCTACAATGTTATCCAATTGCTTTTGTTGTGTAGAGAGATCCTGTGAAGACATTGTGGTAGTCGCAATGACCTTTCGTTCACCTTCTAACCGAACCATGAAGAGGAAAAACTTTGCAGTTTGAGATATTACCTTCCATCATTGTTTTTCTAATATAAATGAAATTCTAGTATTGGGAACTACCTTATATGGTAACCTATAGGGATGATGTCCCAAATTAACAATGACACTAAAGGGCTGGAACACATAAACATCATGATTCTTCCACTTATAAGGTTATCCTAAAATAACATCACAAACTTCTAGTGGGGAAACACTACATAGTACCTCATCTTTGAATGGCTTGAAGTCGTAGGACATGTTGCACCAGTGGTTGATGCAAAGGTCTCATCCATGGCTCAACCAACCGATGGTATATGGTTGAGGGTGTGGAATTGTTGATAGATTTAGCCTCTTGACGACCTTGGTTGAGATGAGGTTCTTCTGGATCCTGCTATCAACAATAAAATATAGTTGGTTCCCCTTCACCCACATCTATGAATGGAAGAGGCACTCCCCCTCCTCAAGATCCTTTGAATCGTCTGGTTGGATATATGTGGTTTCAATGGTAGCACTTGGTTCTACATCAATGATCCACTTGTTGTGAATCTAATTCCTTTTATAGCAAGTTTTTCCTCACCCCATGCAACTTGCTCAAAAGGCCTTTCCATTTCCCTATGCAGACTTGAAGTACCCTTTTACACTTCCCAAAGCCGAAAAATCATATTTATCCACATATACACACCTTACAAGTTACAAAACATGCGTATATTTAGATTGCACCACTATAGCCCGCATACATCGTTTGGTGCTCAAAATTGAAAATTTTGTTGGGTTTCCATGTCATGTCACGAGATCCACGATCCTTGACCTTCCATATACTGGAAACGTTCTCACTCATCTCTTCAGTTCCATTTGAAGGATATAAAATGGGCCATATCCAAACCGTGGAGGAGGAGAGAACTCAACTTTTGAGAGAAAAGATACTCTGGAGAAATTTTCACTTCACATTGAGTATGCATCTCTTTTTCCTTTAAAGTCTAAACACATTATTCAGCCCCCGGGCTCTTCCCTCTTTGATGGAGAACCTCATTGTCTCTCTTATATGAGATTTCCTTTGCTGGAGGATTGAAGTGGTGGAGGCCCAGCTGGAAGGGACTTAGTTTCTCGGTTTTGAGACGTGACGACAAAGATGTTTGTCACTTATACACTTGTGTTGATCATTCTTTAATAGAAATACTCTTTTCTCGTCCAATTGATGTCTTGCAAATATTTGAATTATTATTCCATGGGTGCATTTGTTATGAATGTTAATGGATTATTCTATTGTATGTGCTAACTTTATATATTATCACCATTTGCTTGTGTATCTTCGTTAGGACACATTGCAGGTATGAAGCTTTGATTCATGTGCTCAACGATGGTCTTCATTGAACGTTTGGACGACGTAGGCTCTTTATCTTGTCTTGTCATCATTTACATTTATATAACATACTTGGGACTAGAGTTGATTTATGGAATCATTCTTTCTGTTGTGGTTTACCCCATGCCATAGAGTGATTTTCCTCGTAGCAGAATTGGCAGCCATATTGGGGATTGAATATTCTATTTTTGGGGGTTTGGAGTGCTTTTCTCCTTCGATTTCTCTCTGGTAGATTGACTTTTCTTGTCGCCTAATTTCTTGACAATGTATTTTTACTTTGTATCTGAGTTTATTGGCCTTATACTTACCCTGGCATTGTTTTAAT
>JASDQU010588801.1:0-13807 GCA_032191745.1 Picea mariana
AAAATTAATTAGATTTTTATGTTTGTAGGGTCAACCAACTAGTTTAGGGTTAGGGCCTTGAATTAGGTTGGAGAGGAAACTCGTCAAGGTCGTTAAACAAAAATTGGAGTTAGAGTTAGGGAGTATTAAAGTCCAGTGACGTGAAATTTATCTGGGACCCCCCTCTAACACAGGGGCTAAACACAAGGTCACGTGAGGAAAGGAAGTGGAGATAACCCCTCCAAAGCCAGACTAAACGTAGTGGGGAACGCATATTGAGGATCTGTCATGGGAATATTATTGCCTGCATTTTCCTACGGATCTTCATGGACCTCGAATCCATTCGATAACCTATTTTGTCTTCCAAACCACTTGATTTTTATACCCTCGATAGGTTTCGAACTTGTTATATTTCTCATTGCAATCTTCCTGACTATCAATTGTACCCGCCTAGTGACTTTTTGTGAGCTGGCAACATAATTTCTCGTTTTCTAGGGACTTGCACAGGTGAGTGCGAGGGTATACCGCGGTACCTAGGGAAGAATTCGAGTCACACTTTGCAGAGTATACCTGTAGGGTGCTTTCGTTTTCGAGTTTCACTTGCACTGGTAAGTTTCTCTAATGTTGGCTGGCATAACTATTCTTCCTACTAGATAGTGGTTTGCTTGATTTATCCTATAGGAATTTTTCTAGTGCGTGCTTGGTTTTAAATGATATTTAAAGCCTTACTGTGGTTAATATTTTCACAAAGTGGAGTATCAAGAGATTTTTCGATCGTGAAGGCTTCAGGGCCTATCACTGGCTGCATTAGAGCCACCACCACCACCGTTATGGTGAAGAATTGACCAACAAGGGTCATTCGAAGCGACTGGGCCAAGGGAAACTGTTCCTGAGTCTACTCCGAGAGGAGATTACTCGAATCTGGAGGAACCCATTGTTTCTGACCTTGGATTGGAAGCTCTCGATCCAACCAACCCTCTGATCACTAACTTGTCAGCGCCAATCTTAGTACAAGTTGTCCCTCCTAAGGTGACACTTGTTAAGAGCCAGATAGTATTACAAGCAGCCATAGAAGAAAATGTTGCTACTTCGTCTAAGAGTCCTCATACTCCCTCTTCAACTACTACCACAGGAGGTATATTTCCACCTAACCCACCTTCACCAGTCCATACCACAGTGGTATCAACTCCCTCTACCTCAGGCAGTGTTCTGATACCGTCATCCACAGTGACCACTACTCCGTTTGCGCAGAGTGTGATGGGCCCTCCATTCCAATATGGGATTCCCGGCTTGGATTCGAACTCATTCCTTACCTAATCCACCCTACAGACCATGGGTCTAGGGATAGGGATCTCAAAATATCTCATGCAAGGGTCTACTGGGGTCACCTCATTCTCCTTTAATGCTATCCCTTACGGTGGAGGTCACATACCTCCTCAGTCGCCCTTGCTCAGTAATTCTTTCCAACAACCTATCGGGTCGAGTGCTAACTACATCTTTTTTGGAGCAGGGGTTTAGGGCCTTCATCTTACACTACACTAGTGGGATCCATGTCATTCTCTTTGTTCAACGTGTTTCATAATAACACCTTTTCTTTGGCTACCGTCTCGTCTGGGGGCAACCTCGGTTTTGGACAATAGAATCCTGTGCAGGGTATTATTCCTACACAGGGGGGAAGTACAAGAGTTTTCTCCTCACAAGGACTTTGGAATCCTTGTCAGGGATCAGTTCCCTCGCAAGGGATTTTGGTCAGGGGCAACCCTTTCAATGGCCAATGGAACCTCGGGTAGGGCTCAGTACCTATGCCTGTCGGATCGGCTAGGGGCATCCCCTTACAAAATCCTTGGAACACAACGCAAGGATAAATCCCATCCCAAACAACGTCGTCCAACTATGGGACTCAGTCGATGATTTCCCAGCAAACATAGTTTCCGTATGCTGGTCAAGGCCACGGTTTCTACCAAAACCTTGGCAAGCAGTCCAACTTTTCCTGGCAACCTAGTGCCAGTCAAAATCTAGGCCCCCTTTTTCTTGTACATAGTACCCAACCCAAACTACCATTTCTGGAAATGCCACATCTTCCAGACTTTTCAAGGTTGCTTAGTGACCCGATTTTTCATGATCCGCACTGGCCCCCTATTCCAAGTAAGTTTCCCTCAGAAATTCCAAAATTTGAAGGCAAGCCTGGCGAAGACCCAAGTGATCACATGCCAACTTTGCACTTATGGTGCTAGTCAAACGCACTGTGATACGAATCCGTACAGTTTCTTCTGTTTCAACACACTCTTATTGGGGGTGTCATGAAATGGTATATTGAGCTCGACCTCTCAAGGTATTCTTACTTTAACAACCTAGTGATGCTTTTCCTAAACCATTTCCAGCTACCCGTGAGATACAATGTTGGCACTGAATTGTTGGCCAACTTTGAGCAATCTAAGGCCAATCATATCTCCGATCACATCCGAGAATGGAGGTGTTGGAAGAGCCTGATTAAGGTACAGGTCCCATCAGCTTTCTTGTTGGAGTGGTTCCTGAAGTCCTTGGTACCATTTGTATCCAATGTGTTATCACTGAAATTTCGTCCGCAAATGGTTACATGAATCCAGCATCTCCAAACACCTATTAGTTCACCTGTAGCCCCAAAAAAAAATTTCCAAAAGGCACAAACTATACAATTGGTTACAAAATTGACATGTGCAGAAACATTACAAGAAGTGTGCGCACGTGCTCAAGTCAAAAACGCAGGAAAAGCGCACCTGCGCCCGATGCGCGATTGTGTACGAAAAAAGCTGCAAACATCTGAGAATGATGCATTTATGGTTCTTGTCAGCCCCTCACCCACTTATGGTTCATCTCCCAAGTCTATTTGACCCTCAAATCTGAGCTGAATCTGAGTGGGGGGCTGGGAAAAGACCTAAGGGTACCCTAAAGGGCCCCTTGTTCACACTAAAGACCGGTTGGATAATGCCTCAAAGATTTTCTCTAAAAAGAGGCCATGGGTGTACTATGAATTCAAAAATATTATCGTATTGTTATGATGCCTCTATTCTCCTACAAGGAACCTCTTTCCTTCTTGGATCATACTAGCATCATCTCATTAATCTATTCACCTCACCTCTTGAGGGAATAAGCTTGGATTTCTTCACCATTTCCTTTCAAGTTTTCCATTTGTAAGAAGAGTTCTCACATAGGGGAATCAAGAGCCCTCCCTTGGAGGAACAGGGGATCCATAAGTCCCCCTTTTTCTTTGGTGTTTTCCCACTAATATAATCTCTCCATTAGTGGCATGAATATTGGTCAATTGTTTGATTGATTTTGGTTATAATTTCCTTATTCATTTTAGTTTCACTTCTTTAGTTGTTCTTAGCTTAGTTGTTTGTTTATTTCATTTTATTGAGTCATTTGATTCATACACTAACTTCTGTCATGTTCATCTGACCCAACTGGACTTGCAAGTGTTCCTCTTTTGCCCATTCAAGTGGAGAAAAGGATACAACAGATTAGCGGTCGTACTGGGGATAAGGTACCAATTTTATCCCTATTTGGGTTGTTTGAGCACTTATTGTTTATCTATTTACCTTGCAGGGATCATAACTGGCCCAGTTCTACCTGCAAAGAGCTAAATTCGAAGCTGGAAGGGGGGAATTTCATTTAAAATTTTCTTCCCGGATGCGTAACAGAACGTGTGTAGGTTTTTCATCCCACAGGCGTGTCTTTCGAGCACTATGCGCCAACAACACTATGTTTCCCAGCGCACAGTGTGCCAACATGTCCTTGTTTTTCTATGCATTGGTGCAACATGCACCTCTGTCTAAACTGGGACCCGCGCATCTGTCCAGAAATCCAACATTGTAAGATTATTTTTTGATGTTTTGAAGACCTCTGGCCTTCTAAATATTGATTCTATGCAATTTATAAATGCACCACACTTAGATTCCCTCTCCACATGAAGGGTTAGTAAAAACATAGGCACTTGGGGGGTTAAAAAGAACCATATTTCTCCTCTTTTTCTTTCATTTGGCCACATGGATGGCTTGTTTTGATTGTAAAATTTAAGTTAAGATCATTCGTTATCACATATATAAACACTTACATTGGGACCAGGAATCAAACTTCAATCATTGAGTATGGTCTTCTCTCGCACCATAGAGTGATCTTGAGAATCAGAAAAATGATTGAGGGAAGATTTCATCTCCCTTAAAAACAAAATCTTTAGGAGAGGACAAAGCCCCCCTAGGGCTCCTCTTAGTTTATTTTCGAAACATCTTAAATTTGTAAGGGCCCATACATGCCCACATGTTGTAAATATTAGGATAGTTTTTGAAGCTACTTTCTTAGTTTACATCACTAGGGGAGTTTAAAGATTATTGTAACGGGCCCATACATGCCCACATGTTGTAAATATTAGGATAGTTTTTGAAGCTACATTCTTAGTTTACATCACTAGGGGAGTTTAAAGATTATTGTAACGGGCCCATACATGCCCACATGCTTGCAATCTGGGATAGTCTTTTGAAGCTTTCTTAGACTAAATCACATTAGGGAGTTTAAAGGATTAGTAAGGACACATATGTCCACATGCTAGTTCTTTAGGGACTTTAAAATTTCGCAAGGTTGTACCAATGGCATCTAGTAAGATAGGTAATCAATACTTGTAAGGACCACATGAAGTCCACATGCTACAAGGTGACACCTAACTTTCTAAAAATTTGGCACATTTTATCACTTTCTCACACACAAAGTCACTACTCACTCACATAATTTCATCTCGAATTGTGGAGGTTGAAGTAGGTTTCCTCCAAAGGGATTCTGAAATGTCCCACTATTTATTTAAGGAATTATCCACTCCCACTTAATTCAAATGAGATTGGTTTACACCCTCGATCTCTCAAACAACCACATCTAAAAATTTTATAAAAAACTCACTAAGTTTTCCTCCACAGGAGGTGCCAAAATAATGTTTTTAGTCTAGGTAGGATCTCGGGGATAGGCATCCAAATAACTCCCCGTTATCTGGTTCTCACATCTTCAAACATTAGAAGTTGACGAATGGGGAACTTTAAAATCCTCCAATTCAATTTTCCCTACACCATAAGGTAGGGAGATACCCGTGAAGGGTTGAAGGCCGAGGTCCCATTTTTCTATGCATCGCCCCTTGAGGCACCCACCTCTTGGAAGGCATCCATCCTGTGACCCATTTCTGAGGCCGAAAATCTAAATGTCGCACTTTGACCAAGGTACCTAGTGACCAAATTTTAGGACATATACCTAGGTGTAAATTGTGGGTTGCAATTGCACCTTGATCGGTTTTTGTGTGGCTATTGGGAAATATCGCCAGCTCTTTCGAGATATGCACCCTCTACCCCTCATTATAGTTGATTATTTCATCCTTCACTAGTTCCTCTTTCGGTGGATTCAGACCCCATTGTTGAGTGCTATTGGAAGGTCCATTTCTATTTGAGAGGAAGGATGTTACGTATTTTTTGGACACGAGCATTTGTTTTCTTTCTTCTCCCACGCGGTCAAAATCCACCTACCCACATGTATGCTTATTTTTCAATTGATTTATGTATGATGCTCTTTTGATTACATGTGAATGTGAGATATATTGTGAAGGTCCATATTATACAATTCTCTGGTTCATTTGCTTCTCTCATCACCATTTGTTTCACACATTCCACTTTGCTAGTCGGACATCATAGGGGACCCACATAATTCTTGTTTTTCCAGACGCTTGCAAAACCTCCCTCCTATTCTAGGAGGAGTTCCTAGTCTTTCCAACTCATCGGCTCAACCCTCTCACACCCCTGTGAGTGCTACTATTTTTGGATCAGTTTTACTTGGCTCCACCTTACTTGGATTCAATTCCTAAGAACCATCCACTAGCTCTCCCTTACAAGGAAGCAAGGGACAAACTTCTTCTCAAGGAGGAAGCACAACCCCATCCAACCCCCCTCAAGGGTCAGGTACACAACCTTCTCACACCATGGCTAGAACTAATCCTCCAACGCCACTCCAGATGCCATATTTGGCCTCCCTCAATATACTGGATTTGAGCAAGCTCAAGAATGATCCTATATTGCAGGACCCCACATGGCCTGCAATACCTACCAAACTACCTTCGGACATTCCCAGNTTGAGGAGTTACTCAGCATGGCTTTGGCTAGGAAGAGGCATGAGTTGGCCTGATGCCAGGTAAACCTGTATGGTGCATTTTAGGGTTATAACACTTGGATTCAATTCCCAAGGCCAATCATCCACTAGCTCTCCCTTATAAGGAAGCAAGGCACAAACTTCTTCTCAAGGAGGAAGCACAACCCCATCCAACCCCACTCAAGGGTCAGGTACACAACCTTCTCACACCATGGCTAGAACTAATCCTCCAACGCCACTCCAGATGCCATATTTGGCCTCCCTCAATATACTGGATTTGAGCAAGCTCAAGAATGATCCTATATTGCACGACCCCACATGGCCTGCAATACCTACCAAACTACCTTCGGACATTCCCAAGTTTGAAGGAAAGGCGAGAGAAGATCTTGCCAACCATTTTGTGACCTTCCACCTATGGTTCTCTTCAAACAGCATCATGTATGACTCTGTACGATTAAGATTATTTCAGCACACACTCACAGGTCCATCATCCAAGTGGTATGTGGATGAAAAATCAGGGTCCCATGTGACTTTTGAATCATTGGCCAAAACATTTTTCACCTTCTTTCAACGACCAGTTCGCTATGACAATGGTCTAGAAATTCTCTATCAGTTTAAACAAACCTCAACCACACATATCGTCGACCACATTCATGAATGGCATCAGCGACGTAGTTTATGCAAAGCAGAAACCACCAAACGACAATGCCTCGATTGGTTTCTCAGATCACTCATCCCTCTCCTTGCCAAAGATGTGGCCTCCACCATCCCCCAAAATGAAGAGGAAGCTATCAACAAAGATCAATAGTATGACCTCATTTATACTCATTCAAGATACTTACACACAGTACTACATGACGCCTCGAGACCTGTACCATTCATCCAAGACAAATCTGGGATGTCTCACTTAGCGAATGGATTGATTGGTACCAAAACACACCAAAATATGTACATCCAACCACCACCTATGTACGGTACACGCCAATATGCTTCGATGTATGGAGGACCCTCTTATTTCCCTCCCCTCCTCATCAGCAGCCATACCCTACTGTCCTCCATCCACCCATGAGTGGACCCTCGCTAGCAACCATGATGCGCCCGGTTGTTCAACCAAGTTATGGTACCCCCTCTACCTCAGCTTACACCCTAAGAACTAGTGAAAGAGCTATGCCTTCCTATGCACCCTACAGGTCATTACCACAAACTAATTTGTACCTTCCATTTCCTGGCCCTCCACATCCCATTGCTCCTCCACAAGGACAACCACACGCAGGGGTTAACTTTGTTCAGCCCTCTCCCATTCACCAATTTCAAAATTTTGAACACCTGAATACAGAAAACCCAGCCCATCAGTCGAATAATGCCAAAAATAAAGGAAAAAACCCAAACAATAATAACCCAGGACCAGGGGGAAACAACCCCCAACAAAACCAACCTACTAGCAGCAACCAGAATTAGGGGAACTAGAACCCCCAAGGGGGAAATAACAACAAACGCCAAGGGAGGAACAACAACAACCTCTGGACAAACTTCCCTTGTGCCCTTTTTGGTGATAATGGTCATTATACTCATCATTTCCCCCAAATCATTGACTTCAAATGGATGAAATATTCCATGAATGCGCCACGTCCTCCAGCGCCTTCTGCCCCTCAGCAAGCCCCACAACAGTATTTGCAACAACTACCCCCGGTCATGCTGCAAAACCATATTCCACACCAAGGTGTGATGAATACCAAGTAGGATATGCATCCTACCCCTCCACAGAGGGGATAGTATCAAAACCCTGGGAATCTGGCGGATCGCACTATCCTCCTCACTAGCGAAGAAGAAATTATTCTACAAACGTGTAGTCATCAATACAGCACACCCCCCCGAATCTACTCCCACCACTTTGAGAGAAGCTCCAGTTACAGTCGGACAACCTTTGATGATTCCATGCCCTAACATTGAACCACCCATTCGTATTCCTCACATCCCATTACGATGGAATGTCAACAACCCTTAGGCTAGGGCGGCACACAATTACAGTCTGGTCAATGACTTGGCGCAATCTCATGCAGCCATGTTAGTCTTGGAGGTCCTCCAAATATGTCCCACTCAATGGAAATCATTGCTTTCTACCTTGGGGGCAGTCAACCCTACTAATACTAGACTCATCACATTTTATCTAGATTGTGGGGAACCCCGTCTCCCCGCTTTGGTAGCTTTCCAGATACCAATCAATATTCGGAACATCACAGTTCATCGATGTATCATCAATGAAGGTGCATCTGCATGCATCATGTCCAAAACAGTATGGCAGAAACTTAGCTCCCCTAAGCTAATACCATCCTCCATAACTTTGATAGCTTATGATCGACGACCATCCTCTCCTAAAGGGCTCTTTCAAAATGTCCTCGTTGAACTTGGGGGAAAAACTATCCTCATCGACATTGAAGTTATCGATGTCGCCCTTGATTACAACATCTTGTTTGGGCTTAGCTACATGTATGTTATGAAGGTTGTGGCCTCTTCTGTGTTTTGAATGATGATGTTCCCGCACAATGGGAAGATCATCACCATCGATCAAGTTTCACATTATGAGCCCAACCATTCCTCCAACATTGATAACATCCTACCTATTGTCCACACTAATTCCGATGCCTACCCACTCATACAGATGGGCCCCAGAATTTTTAAGGACCCATCTTTGTTGAGGACATACCATGGAGCACCACCACTCATATATCCCTCTGCACAAGTGTGTGTCATATCTTCCGATGGAACTGAAACTGGAGATATCGTTCCTCCCACATAGGCTACTTCACTCCCCCAAGTCCCACTAGTGGAAGAAATCCTACCTCAATAATTACCTGAGAACCCTGTGACACCACGTATCACTGATTTCACCCTTCCCCAAGGGAAAATCCCGGTTTGGGAGACCATCCCCCAAGACATCACTCAAATCCCCTTCTTCTACCCTCCACCGGGCGTACAATCTTTTCAGGTAGCCGCAACGCTTACAATTCCCAACATGGTGCTTTCCATTTCGGTATGGTATCTACACCCACCCACGATGGTCCCTCAACCATCCTCCCTCCCCAAACAGAGAGAATATCAATACATATTCTATTACTAACTCCAACCGCACCACCCTCACCCCCACTTTCCAGCACCACTGCTATGGTTGGGAGAAAACAGAAGAAGAAAGAGCCCACTTCTCCACTTCCCCACCGAGTTCAACCTCCTTGCACACTATGCGAGAGAGAGGGACACCCCATGAATATATATCCCTCTCTCCCTAAGTTACGCAAATTGATCCAACTCCCTCAAGCAACCACCTCGCTCACTGCTTCCCTAAGCACACCTAGTACTACCACTGTGTCCCCTACTACAGGAAGTAAAGGTCTACAAACCAAATTCACATGTGCCATCTGTTCAGAGTATGGCCATTATACCCACCATTTCCCTGCGCTATCTCAATTTCAACAGACGGTCACGGCAGTACACCAAAGTTTTCAGCAAGACCCCTCTCTGCCTACATCATCGGGTACTCATGTCACCAACATCCATTATGTCACGACCTTTGTCAACAAACGGATGATATTCCCTTGCCCTCTTTGTGAATCACTTAATAATTTCACATACCAGTGTCCCACGATCATTAAATATAGGCGTCGTCAAATGGCCCTTATTCAAAATCCTCCAAACCCCTCACTTCTTGTGATACAAGTGATTCCCCCTACTCCCTCTCCAGATAATGTTCACATCAACTCCCGTAAACCTGAGGCACTTCCTACCCCTCCATGGTTCATGGATAGATGGTCTAAGGATTTACCCCTAAATCCTCCCAACTCTCTGGTTCATTTCCCTCAAGAAATCTTACCCCCACCCACGGTTCACAACCCACAGTGTATGAACATCTGGTTTATGTCAAGCACACCATCACACCAGCTTTGTGATACCCCCTATACATCTTCACCACTTGAAGACAATCACACGGTGACAACCACCAATGTTACTTCCCTAGATCCCCTATATTCTCGAAGATATCCTTGAGGAACTAACTACACCCGATTTCCCATGGAATTTGCTCCATCACAGAGTGTTTTTTCTCACAGAAGAAGCCTTTGACCCTCCTATCCAAGCCTCCATATGTGCAATCGAAACCAAGGATTTATACCATCCGGGCATATAGAATGGTTCAACAACCCTATCCCTGCCCCTGATGCTTTTGAAGAAGGAAACATGGCCAATATTTCCCCTACTGTCAAAATTGACATTTCCATCAAACCAGGAATTATAGAATAAATCACCATTGGTGTCACATACTCCCCTGAGGAACTTATAACTTACAAAGCTCTCTTTCAGGAATACCAGGATATTTTTGCCTGGTCATATATAGAGATGCCTGGCCTCGATCCTTCTATCATCGAACATCGCATCGACACATGGACATATATCACCCCAGTACATCAAAATCAATGCCCACTGCACTCATTCAAAGAAGTAGATATCAAATCTGAAATTGAAAAATTACGCGCTACAAGGTTCATATACCCCATCGCATACACGTCATGGGTTTCCAACCCCGACCCTGTCAACAAAAAATAGGGCACTATTCACGTCTGCACTGACTTTCACGATCTACACCGTGCATGTACCAAAGACAACTTCCCTACCCCTTTCATCAACCAAATCATCGATGACTGTGTAGGCCATGAGGATCTATCCTTCATGGATCATTTCTCTGGTTACAACCAAATCCAAATCCATCCAGCGGATCAGTATAAAACTACATTTACCACCCCATGGGGTAATTTTACATATTGTGTCATGCCTTTTGGACTCAAGAACGTTGGTGTGACGTTCCAACAAGCCATGACTTATGTTTTCCAGGATCTCGGTCGCATCATCCTTGCTTACTTGGATGACCTCACTGCTCAATCCAAGAAATGCACTCAACATCTAAATGATTTACAGGTCGTCTTTCAATGATGTCAACAATATAATATCCGCTTGAACCCCCTCAAGTGTGTATTCTGCATCACCGCTGAATGCCTCCTTGGGTTCATGGTTTCCCAACACGACATCACAGTGGACCCCCTCAAAGTCTAATCCATCACAGAAACTCCACCACCTCAGAATTTTCGCCAACTACAGAGCCTACAAGACAAAGCCAAATTTTTGTGATGCTTTGTCTTAGATTACACCACTCGTGCGCACAGTTTCCTTCACCTACTGCATCATGATATCCCATTTCTATGGGATGAACATGCCCAAACCACTTTTGATTATTTAAAAGCAATGCCCTCCAATGCCCCTTTGATTATTCCACCCAATTATGATCACGATTACATCCTCTACTTATCGACCTCAGACGTCTCAGTAGCAGGAGTTCTTGTCCAACTAGGGGATGATGGTCATGAGCATGTTATTTACTACATTAGTAAAACCCTTTCAGGAGCACCTCTGAAATACAACCATGAACAAAAACTCTCCCTCGTAGTTGTCCTCGCAGTCCAAAATCTGTGTCATTATATCTTTCTTCGCACTACCAAAGTCGTGGCAGATTCCAACCCCATGCAGTACTTGCTAAGTCAACGGAAAATTAATGGAAAATTTGCCCGATGGATTGTCATCCTTCAGGAATACAACCTAGATTTTTCAACTCCCAAAAGAAATAAAGCACTCATTCTCGCCGAACTCATCGCGATGTTTCCCACAGATACTAAAAGTTCACTCGTCAATATGAATTTTCCTCACGAACACCTCTTCTACATCCCCTCGGATGACCCTTGGTTTGGCAACCTTCTCGTCTACCTTCGGACATAGAATTTTCATCTCACCTCTCTCGAGATGATCACCGGCGCATTTTCCATCAAGCCCTTCACTACATCCTCATTAGTGACATTTTGTATCGACATGGGGTCGACACCATAATTCGTCGATGTTTGACCATCGATGAAGCGGACAGAGTCTTGAATGATTGCCATAGAATTTTCTATGGTGGCCACCTCTCATGGATTTCCACCGCCCATAAAATCATTCGAGCAAGCTACTTCTGGCCCACATTGATTCATGACTGCATCCACGTTGTGAAGCGATGTGAAAAATGCCAGCTTTATGCAAACAAAGCACGAGCGCCACCTGCTCTTCTACATCTAGTCATCACTGTCGACACCTTTTGAAAATGGGGCATCGACTTCATGACTTGAAACCCTCCATATAGAAATGGCCACAAGTACATCATCATGGCAATAGATTACTTTACTAAATGGGTCGAAGCCATGCCTACCTTCAACAACACCGTTGACATTACAGTGCATTTGTTTTTCAACCACGTCATTACCCGCTTCGGAGTCCCACTACAGTTAGTCTATGATCACGAGAAACACTTCGAGAATGAGATATTCATCGAACTATCCTCAAGGTTAGGCTTATCCCACGAGTTTGCCTCCCCATACTACCCCTATTCCAATGGACAGGTAGAGGTTGTCAACAAAGTCCTCAAAACCATGTTGTAGTGCACTGTTAACAAACATAAGACCAATTGGCATCATATGTTGTTTTCAGCACTATGGGCTTATTGCACGGTAGCTAAAACTACCACTATTCTTACACCATTTCATCTCGTTCATGGGGTTGAAGCCACTCTCCCCATTGAGTGCGAAATTCCCACATTGTGCACCGCTATCGAGCTATTACCTGACACTGCTCCAATGGAGCAGCTCTTGCTGAACTTAGAGTTGTTGGATGAAGACCATCAATCTTCATTACAAAACAATGAGGCAGCTAAGAAATGGTCAAAGGCTACCTTTGACTACCATGTCAACCTTCGCTCATTCAACGAAGGAGATCTCGTCCTTGCCTACGATATCGCTCACGATACCTTCAGTCATGGAAAATTCGATTCATTATGGCACGGACCCTACATTGTCCAGCATTGCCTCACTAAAGGAACATACATCCTAGCCTCTCTAGAAGGCTATCCTCTCAAAGAACCCGTCAATGGGTTGTACTTAAAGAAATTTTACACCTGAGCGTAGTCATTCTACACTAAGATTTTTCGTTTTTGTACACATTTGTAGAGTTTTTAGTCTTCTTTTTTTTCCATCCATGCCTTATGTCTGATACAACATTTGTGTTATTGATAGATGACTCCTCCATTGGCCTACCACATCGGTTATGCTGATGGAGCTAGCCACTGGACATAGAATCTGGCTTCGACCGCTTGGGCCCTCTATACCCCCTCACATGAACTGCTCCACTCCAGCGGCATATGTTTGGGCTCAACAACCAAAAACCAAGAAGAACACACATATTTCATTGGCCTCATTGCCGAGGCCATTCACCACCATATTCATCATCTTATTGTCTTATTAGATTCCTAGCTTGTCGTACTGCAGCTCAACAATGTGTACCGTGTCTGTGATCCTTTCCTCTTCCGCAAATACCTGCAAGTTAGAATCTTATTTCGACATTTTGATTCAATAACATTTACACATATTCCATGACAATTAAATCAAATGGAAGATAATATGTCTAACATATTGTTAGATTGGCATATATCACATCAAGACACCATTACACATACATAAATCATCAAAAGTTTGTCACAACATATAGATTAGACATCATCACATGTGAACATCACAGAGATCATCAACATGTATACCCATATATATATATATAT
>JASDQU010588801.1:14101-27896 GCA_032191745.1 Picea mariana
ATATAAATACAAAAAATGTAAAAAAGGAGCACTCATGGTACCTCTAGAGCACCACCACCAGGTCCTCTATCTAGAGGAGGTGCCCCACCAATTGGGGGTCCTCCGGGTCCGGGGCCTAGTCACCCAGTCATAGCTGCCCCCGCTACAATTTCTCTGTGGATCAGGATCTGCAACTCTCTCGAAAGTCTCATGCACTGCTCCAAGACTCCCTCATATTGGACCTAAGTGCACATGCCCTCGAGAAATCCCCATAGCACCACCTCCAACTAGCAGCGGAAATCCTCAAGCACCCCACCGGCCTCTCCCTAAGGCGCATGCGACAGCCCTGCACCGAGGTCATCAAATATGCATCTCCTACTGGCTCTCACATCATCATCTAGCCTTTCACCAGCCTCGTCCCTCGGACATCTCTCTCCCACCTGCGGCTCTCCCCGCGGTGGTCTCACAAGCCCCTGACGAGTCGACGCTCTAACCAACTCCACCTCTCAACCTCGTGACCCCACATCTGCACACACAAACAAATGAAAGAATCAACATCCATCCATACATAAAACATATTCTATACTATCAAAACCAAAAAACATTAAATACATCAACATACCTCTATGGTCCCAATTCTCTCTAGGAGGTAAAACCATATTCGGGTCCTGTCAAAAGTTTATCCCACCATATGAGAACTGTAGTATGATTTGTGGCATCTGGCACCACACACATGCCATATCAGCTGTAAAATAATGGCCACCCTCCCCACCTCCATGTCGTACCAAAATTGATGCCCATTGCATTAGTCGTGGCTTTCATGCATCAGCCGCCTCCAACAACACTCTAGGGCACAACATGGGCACCCTCTCCAAGAACCATGCCACCAAGATCGACCCAAAGAAAAAATCACTTGAATCAATGGCTCGACACCGGTTAAGCTAACCCATCATCTTGGTGTGCAACATCAAGCCCCAGAAAAAATTCTCTCCACCCAATGCTCTCTCCATAATCCTCAGTTGACCACCACTGATCCGCTGAGTAGCTAAGAATCTGTAGATCCTCACGATCATCATTGTGATACAATGATGCATGAGTGCATCCATTGCCCCAATCTGAACAACCGATCCTAACATAAAGTCTGGCCCCAAACAGTACCTCTGTGCCAAGTCTGTCAAGTGTGCATCCCCTGGCAACTGGGGATCAACAGGTAGGGCCCTCCCCTAGAAAGGGAGCCCGATCAAGAAATAGACATCCTCCATCACAGAGAATTTCATTTGCTCCCCCTACACAATGAAGCACTACAGCTCAGTTCTCCACATGGAAATCAAAAAATGCAGCAGGTACTCTTGTGCCCGTAGCAGTGGGCAGTTGAAGAACTTTAGCAACCCACAAGCTGCCAAAGATCCTAGAACACCCATATCATCTCTCACTTCCTTCCTGAGGCGTGCCCAGTCCCTCTCCTTCTAGTGGACTGGCATCCTGAACTGATCACCTTCATTCACACAAACAACACTTGATCAGCCATCACAATTCATAAAATGAAAAACTTCAAAAAAGACAAGTTTTTTCAAAACCCCCCAACTTTGCCTCCTATGAGTGGTTCTCACCCCCCATAGGCACGCACATATGCACGCTTGTTCTTTGCACAGTTGCACATCAATGTGCAACTGTCAAAGAAACATATGTGCATCAATGCGCATCTGTCACACCCACAGGCGCGCACTTGTTTGCTACACAGTTGCTCACTGGTGCGCAGCTGTCAGAGAAACAACGAACACAGTGTGCGGTTGTACTTTGAACAGGTGTGCATTCAATGTGCACCTATTTTCCTCACTCACGTTCCCCCATGTGTGGTTTTCCTCTCCATAGCCGCTCCCCCCAGTGTGGGTATCCTTCGATCACCCACACATTAGGGGGGCCACCCTCACAAAATCCCACAGTACGGCCATCCGTACGACCCTGCCCCGAAAATAAACCCTAACTACTATGAAGGAGGATGATACCACTAGCTTGGCTCTCACAAATCTTGGATCGACTTGCTCGAACTCCCAGAATCTCCAAAACTCCTTTAAAAGCCTCTTGTCAATTCACTATGGCAGCAGGTACAAATGAGGTGGCATTGTGGGCCCTACAGCTATATATAGTCCCTTTTTCCAAACTTCCATGCTCAATTACAGGAGCTCAGAGCATCTGTTTTTCTATCTGTCTTCAGCCATGGGATCAGGATCGGGATCCCACCACCTACACAGTCACATTCCCTAGGTCACCATCCATCCTTGGCCCCAGGGGAGACTTTTTCTCACATCACGCCCAGGTACGCATGCTCATGTTCAAAATTATCAAATAATTGTTATATGTTCTTTATCTTCAAATATTGTTCACGTTGGGTATTTGGTTTTCATGTGTGCAGGTACTCGATCACCACAAATCAATAAGGACCCTTCAAGTATATGATCGACACTGGCATGTAGTCATTCCCTCTGAATACCAATTTCATCTCCCAGTCACACCCTCTTACATTTGCCTATAGGATCCTCACATTTGGCTCTGCAGTACTATCACCTCCACTGCATTTCAAGTATTGTCACCCGATAGCACTCTCCCCCGCATGAGTTGTCCCATTCATAGTCCCCCTTGGTACTTTGACACTCATCTTGACTTCACCCCCTAGGGATGGGAGTCCTGATAGTCTTACGCATGTTTGAGAATCAACCACATACTCCTTCTTCTCATTTTGCTAGATTTTCCAATGGAATCCCAGGTTCTCTCATCATGGTTTTAATTTGACTGCACCATCGCAATATTATTAACCTTCCAATTCCTCCACAATCAGTTTTCCATCTACATATTCCCCTCCATTCATTTACCTCATACAGAAACCCACCCATGGGGGGCCCACCCTCCACCAGTTCTCCATACAACTTGCACCCTCATAGGCCAAGCCATATTGCACTAGGGCACCTATTTCTGTATCTACACACTTATCCCAACTTATTCTTTATTCATTCAGTAATTGCACAAAGCCTTTGTTTCCATCATTTACATAGATTTTTGTTGTCTCCTTTAGAAACCTTCCTTATCCGGCAAAGCAACCCCTGTTGCCCTTGGTTGGGGAATTCCAATTTCCTTTACCTTCTACTCTTGTTGACATCATCCATAAACCTTGAGTATCCCACATTCCATGTACCCTCAATCTCTGATTTTTTCCACTTTGTCACGCCTCTGGCACAATTTAAACCCACGTCTAGTCGTCCCCCTAACGCTAGATCTAGTTTCACGATTGTTGCCACTCATACTTCACATCTATCCCCAACTAAGGGAAGTCTTGAGTCTCACTGCATCTTGACTTCACCCATGTTCCTCATCAGTTCCTGATCTCATCCAGTGGATTTCATGAAGCCCTTTTCTTCTTGGAGTCACATCTCCCTCTCTCTCGACATCAACACAGTTTCCAAAAGGGCGACAGTATCTTGACTCTCATTACCTTTACAATGAGGAGTCTCGAACGGCACATGGAGAACCATCATTGCTCCCTGCTGTCATTGACCCCCATAACATTCAACTCCAACACAATCTCATGTTATGATGGGTCTTACTTTGCGATTATTGTAGTTGTTTTATACTAGTTGAAGACCTCTGAAATTTGTTGGGCCATCAATGCCTGCAAGTCATCGACACTTCTTACAAGTGTCATCGTCTATGATCAGAGTATGTTCACCATCAGAATTGTCATCTTCCATCATCAAATCACCTCGAAGGGCACTATAGTTATCTACATCAGTATACAGCTTCATTTACTGTCTTACACATTTGAGTTACATGACACGAGCATGGGGCATGCTCGCCTTGTTTGTATATAGTTTTTATTTTCCCACACCTAGAGAAAGGTTTGGGTCCCACAGTTTACCCTCTCTCTCCACCGGATCGCTCTTGCAATTTCTATCAACACTCTTTCTTACAATGGTACTCTCATTAGAATAAACATTGATGTATTTCGTCTATACATATGCTCCTAACCCCACACATCAGGGGGCATCTGTTATCACTGAAATTTCATCCACAAATGGTTACAGGAATACAACATCTCCAAACACCTATTAGTTCACCTGCAGCCCCAAAAAATCATTTCCAAAAGGCACAAACTATACAACTGGTTATAAAATTGACATGTGTAGAAACATTACAAGAATCATTTGCACGTGCTCAAGTCAAAAACACAGGAAAAGTGCACATGTGCCCGATGTGTGACTGTGTACGAAACAAACCGCGCACATTTGAGAACAGTGCATTTATGGTTCTTGTCGACCCCTCACCCACTTCTGTTTCATCTCCCAAGTCAATTTGACCCTCAAATCTGTGCTGAATCTGAGTGGGGGGTTGTTCAAAGACCTAAGGGTGCCCTAAAGAGCCCCTTGTTCACACTAAAGACCGGTTGGATAATGACTCAAAGATTTGCTATAAAAGGAGGCCATGGGTGCACTATGAATTCAAGAATCTCATTGTATTGTTATGTTGCCTCTATTCTCCTACAAGGAACCTCTTTCCTTCTTGCATCATAATAGAATCATATCATTAAGCTATTCACCTCACCTCTTGAGGGAATAAACTTGGATTTATTCACCATTTCCTTTCTGGTTTTCCATTTGTAAGAAGAGCTCTCACATAGGGGATTCAAGATCCCTCCCTTGGAGGAAGAGGGGATCCATAAGTCCCCCTTTTTCTTTGGTGTTTTCCCACTAATATAATCTATCCATTGGTGGCATGAATATTGGTCAATTGTTTGATTGATTTTGGTTCTAATTTCCTTATGCATTTTAGTTTCATTTCTTTAGTTGTTCTTAGCTTAGTTGTTTGTTTATTTCATGTGATTGAGTCATTTGATTCATACACTAACTTATGTCATGTTCAGCTGACCCAAATGGACTTGCAAGTGTCCCTCTTTTTCCCATTCAAGTGGCGAAAAGGATAAAACACAAGGATGTTGCAACTTCGGGAGTGTTTTCAGAGAAGGAGGCAATAATGAGAGTGCAACGGCTCGAACTAATTTACTCTCAATCTAGCTTACTCTATGAGATTTTTCCACATGCGCCATGATCCATCCTCGACAAGGCCAAACAAAAGTCTGGACCACATGTCAACTGTATAGTGGGCTTAGCACAAGGAAATCCCATCGATCTATTGTCAAATCAATTGCAACAATTGTTGATACAACAGACGACAGCCATCCAAACCTCTAGTTCGGTTGTTCCCCCTACTCAAATGTCGGACGTACATAGTGTGCAATTGACGAAACTGAATGCCAACCAACAACCTGAAGGAAAGAAAAAAAAATGGAACAAGAAGGGTAAAGGGGACAAAAAGTCTAATAACAATGTTGGTGGGGGAAAAACAGAGAAAATAAATTCAAAGTATCTGTGTAACCTTTGCACGGAGGACCACCCGACTCACCTGTGCCCTCAACTTGCAAAGGCCCAGAATATATTGGTATAGAAAAAACCTATTGTGTTGACGAACCCATTTCAACATGGGAAAAACATGGCTCAAGCCTCCGCATTTTTTAGCGTGGAACGGGGCAGTCAGGGACCCCCCACATCTACTGGTAAGACCTCAGTCGTGAATATTTACATGTTGAAAGGTGACACTCATATAGAAACCAGGTCCCAAGATTACGGAATTTTGAAATCTACCGAAAAGGGTAAAGAATCCACAAACCCACCACTTCCTCTCTAGATTTAGAAGATGATGGGAGAAACAATGGCACGCATCCCCAAAGGTGCATTCAAGAAAGCTTCTCATAATCCGAATGCGAGGGTTGCCCAGAACTACTCTGTTGTGGAAGATTTGGCACAAACCCCTTGTGCGATGTCTGTGTTGGAGGTCCTCCAGAGCTTCCCTTCGCAGAGAAAGGATTTTTTATCCGCCCTGGGATCTACAGATACTTGTAACCCGGGAGCAATCATTCTTGATCCAACCAACTTGAAACCTCGTCTTCCTTACCACATTTCATTTCAGATAGTAGTGGCTTACACCACGTAATATTTTACTCGAAATATCTTCCATACTATGGTTGACGAGGGTGCCTCGAATTGCATGTTGTATTTGGCATGTTGGAAGGCCATTGGCCAATCTGTTTTGTCTTTGTCGCCTACATTACTTACGATATTCGACGGTCATTCGTTCAGACCACATGGAAGCATTCCTTCTTTCCCCATGCAGTTAGGAGGGAAGACTGTGCGTGTCGAAGTTAAAGTGTTCGATGTGCCTCTTAACTACAACCTTTTGTTAGGAATAAGTTGGACCTATGCAATGCATGCAGTGGTTGCCACAGTTTTTTGGGTCTTGTTGTTTCCACACAAGGGTCGAATTGTGACCATTGACCAGTTTTCCTTCTCCCGTCCTGACCCTTCATCCAGGGAATCCACGGTCCTAATGATTGATAACCCTTAGCCTGGCACCGTCAAATTAGGCGTTGGTTTTTTCCCATCATTGATGGGTACTTTCGATTACCTGCCTCTTTCTAGCGATGTCAATCTTATATCGATTGCCCCCGACCAGCCTAGGGATGAAATTTTTCAAATGTCATCATTCTGAATGACTTAATTTCATGATCCCTAGAATCTTCCTTACCCATCGGCCTCGATGGAAGGGATAGGGAATTATGGCATGGACATGCCCTTGTCCATGGCAACAGTTGCTTACAACATTGTCCAGCAAGCTTCGACCAACCCCAATTCGACTCTCGCACAGGAGTTAGATCTTCTTCTTAAGCCTATTTGGGATCAAGGTTCTCTTGCCACTACAGATTATTTAGACCTGGTATTTCCCTTAGATGAGGTGATTCTTGAGGCATTTAATGGTCTAGACAGACCCTGGGATGATCTCCATCACAGATCTTATTTCCTCCCGGAGTTAAGAAGAATAGAGGCAGGTGAATTTGCGTTGACTATGAATAGAGATAGGTCTCACTAATCCTCTGGCTACACACGCATTTTACGTCGAGGGTAATATGGTGAGTATCATTGAAATGATCCCTATTGACATCTCCAGAACCCTTGGCATCGTGGAGAATTTTTTCGTCAGAGCAGACTACTCCCCCAAAGAGATTCAAATTTATACGGAGTTGTTTAAAGAATTCCACGATGTTTTTTTCTGGTCTTACGAGGAAATGTCGGGCATAGAACTAAGAATTGTTGAACATGAGATAATGACTTATCCTGATGCCTAGATGGTCTGAAAAGCTTCATCCGGTGAGTCCTCGGAAAGCGATGTCGATTAAGGCTGAAGTAGAGAAACTTCTTAAAGTCGGTTTTATCTACCCTGTGCAGTTGACGAAATGGGTGTCAAACCCTGCTCTGGTTAACAAGAAATAGGGTATGATTCAGATGTGCATGGAATTCCTTGACTTGAACAAGGTCTATCCAAAAGATAATTTTCCCACCCCATTCATCGATTATATTGTTGACGAATGCGCAAGCTGCGAGGTTTTTTCATTCATGGATGGTTTTTCAGGATACAACCAGATTCAGATCAAACCCAAAGACCAGCATAAAACAACTTTTATTTGTCCTTGGGGAACATTCACTTATCGTAAGATGCCTTTTTTCCTGGAGAATGTTGGAGCCACTTTTCAGTGGGCCATGTCTTTTTCTTTCCACGACCTTAGACATATAGTCGAGGCTTATCTTGATCATCTAGCATCATGCTCTTGCAAGAGATCTGATCATCCCACACACCTCCAACTAATATTCAAACGATGTCGCTACTATCATATTCACTTGAATCCTAACAAATGCAGTTTCTTCATGACGTCAGGTCGTCTCTTAGGTTTCACTGTTTCGACAACAGGGATCATGGTTGGTCCTCTTAAGGTTGAGGTGATACTTCAATTGCCTCCACTGTGTACAATACCCCAGCTTCAAAGCTTACAGGGGAAAGCGAAATTTCTTCGGATTTTTGTCACGAACTACGCCGAGAACACTAAAGGGTTCATGAATTTATTGAAAAAGGGAGTCCCTTTATGTTGGGACAAAGCTTCTCAACGGTATTTTGAAGCGTTGAAACACGCCCTTATGTTTTCCCCTCTGCTCTGGCCTCTCGATTATAACAGATATTTCTTGTTGTACTTGGTCACTGTAGAGTCAACCATCGGCATGGTCTTGGTTCAAGAGGATGATCTGCTCGAGGATCATGTTATTTATTACCTAAACCAAGGCCCGATTGGGCTGGAACTCAACTATTCCCATGTTGAGAATCTTGCTTTGGCAACAGTGCATGTTGTCCAACGGTTCTGTCATTACATTCTGCTTCGCAAGACCACCGTCATTGTCATTGTGAACTCATTTCAATATGTGTTAACACGATGGGTCATTAATGGAAAGATCAGTAGATGGATTGTAATCCTCCAGCTTTTTGACTTGGATTTTGTTTCCGCGAAATCCAAAAAGTCATTGTTCTTTGCGGAACTTATTTCGAAACTTCCAGTTGAATCTAGTGATGACACACCCGAAGAGTCGCCTATCAAAGGAGATATTTTTCTAATCGCATCTTCGGACCCCTGGTATGGAGATATACTATTCTATCTCCAAACTTTGAAGTTCCATGTTTCTACTTCCCACGATGAGCATCGACGAATTTGCCATCAGGCACGAAAATATCTCATACTTGATGACACTTTGTATCTTCGAGGTGTAGATTGAATTCTTCATCAGTGCCCTATACAAGAGGAATTTGAGCTCATTCTGAATGACTGCCACACTGGAGAATGTGGTGGTCATTCGTCTGGGTCGGCAACAACCCAAAAAATCTACCTATCGGTTACTTTTGGCCTACGTTAATCAAAGATTGCATTGAGTCGGTCAAGAAGTTCCACTCATGTTAGATCTTCTCTCGAAAGATGCGGGCACATCCTGCTCCCATATTTCCCATCATCGTTGTTGGCCCCTTCACTAAGTGGGGGGTTTATTTTACTACATGTCACTTAGCTTCATAAAGGGGGCATCGTTATATCATCGTAGAGGTAGACTACTTCACAAAGTGGGTCAAGGCTATGCCAACATTTAACAATGATGGAGAAACAACGACTCTCTTCATTTTTAACCAAATAGTAGCAAGGTTCAGCATCCCTAAGGATATTGTCACTGACCATGGTCATCAATTCCAAAAAAAGCCGATGTCTGAGTTAACATCGAATCTTGGATTTAGGAAAGAACATTCATCACCCTACTACCCACAAGTGAATGTTCATATGGAAGTTTTGAATAAGTCTCTCAAGACTATTCTTCAACGAACGATCAATTCTACCAAGTCAAATTGGCATTTGATGTTGCATTCCGCATTGTGGGCCTACCGAATGTTTGTAAATACTGCCAACGGTTTCTCAACTTTTCAACTCGTATACGAGTTGGAAGCATTCTTTCCTATTGAGTGTCAGATCTCGTCTTTAAATTTGGCAGTGCAGTTACTGCGAGAAACTTCATTGTTTGAGGAACGTCTATTATATCTTGAGAAACTCAACGAGCAATGTCGTGATGTAGCCTTGTCCAATGAGGCTCATAAGCAACTAGTCAAGTGTCAATATGATCGGTTCATTCATCCTTAGATTTTCTCCGAAGGCAATCTTGTCATGGTCTATGATCAAGACAAGGATCCCCTGGGGGTAGGAAAGTTCAAACCCATGTGGTTCGTACCTTTCATCGTGAAAGAGGTCTTAAAGAAGGGCGCTTACTGTCTGGGTGACTTTGAAATAAATTCCATGGCGAAGCCTAGAAATGGGCTCTACCTCAAGAATTATTACTCTTAGGTTGGTCGCTTGGGTGACTTCTTGTACATATCTATATTTCTTATACATTTTTTTGTCTTTTTCATTTTATGGGCGTGTAGTTATTTATGTCTTCCTTTTTACTGTGGAAGATTTCAAGTGAATCAGAGGTGTTCTTTGGGTTCGCGGACAGTGCTAGCTGACACACTCGGAGGCTTTCTTCCGCAGCTTGGGTGATTTTCACACCCGGAGGCCAGTTTCTATCTTTCGAAGGTATATGTCTAGGTGACTCCATAAATAATGTCTCTGAGTACAGTGCAGTGATAGAGTTGCTTGGTGATGCTTTGTCACATGGAATTTATCACCTCCGGGTCTACTTGTATGCTCAGTTGTTTGTGTCCCAGTTAAACAAAGTTTACTGCATTTATGATCCTACTTTTCACCGACGTTTCCTTAGGTACATCTCTTATAACGTTACTTTGATTACATTACGTATATCCATGTTCCTAGGAGATTAAATCAAATGACAGATACTCTAGCTAATCAAGTATTAGATTGGCATGTTGCACACACATACACATGTACATACATTTGTAAAAAATGTGATCCATAAGACGAATAAAGATGTAAATAAATATATGTCAAAATGTCAAGAGTACATAGGTGGGCGTGAATTCCTCAAAAATAAGGTTCGGTATACATCACGGGGATTATGCCCTTAAAAATATACAAAAGGTTCCCTCGGCACATAACATTCTAGCCTATCTAAGCTCGAGGCCTATTGGCCCTTCTGTAGTGAACGATGGTATTGGCCAAACGTCGGAAAATATGGACCCAAGTTCGTGGCACCCCCACTACATGAGGTTGCATGGAAGGCAGGAGATCCTCGATCTCGGCCATAGGAACTGTATGAGTGAGAAAGGTGAGGTTCCTCTCCACCCGCCTCAAAACTCTCTCAGCCTCTCTGGATGGAGGTCCCCCTGTGACTATTGGTCCCACCTCTAGTCGAGGACGACGCCGATTCCTCGTGAAGTCCGTCGGGCGCACCGGTCCCACATCTGTACATAACAGATACAAAAGTCAATACTGTAACACATATAAAAATGATATATATAAAATAAATTAAAAATTAAATAACATTAAAAACATATACCTAGCTCTCCTCTCTCCTCTCCGGGTGGTATGGGCATGTTCGGATCTCTAGAGAAGTTAATTCCAGCGTAGGGGTAGTCCTCTATTGTTGGAATCTATCGTGCCCACCAGTTACTTGGTCCGAGTGGAAGTTCGTTTCATCCTATGAAGCTCCCGGAATCAACTTCTTTAGCAAAGGTGATTTTTTACCTTTTGGTCAATTTTCAAAATGCAATGGTAAAAATGAGCTATCAGCTTCTATTTATAGACGTTTTGGCCCTTTTTGCCACTTTTTTGACCCCCTTTGTCATTTTTTCTATCTTGGAAATAATTTAATTCCTTCTCGATTTTCTTATTGGATGTTATGATACACTTTTTCTTTTGGTTTGGTAACATTTTGGGAGATGGATCACTTTTAAAGGTCCTTTGGTAAAAGTCATTTTTTCCAACTTTTTGCATGTAAGTTAGGATTCCACCTCCACTTTTTGCATCTCATTTTATTTTCTGCTTTTCTTGAAGATGCATACTATACTTGTATATATTTGATTTTGAGATGTAGATTCATTTTGTATTTCTCGCGGATACACTTTATATAGTTATATGACATGGATATGTAGTGTATTTGATTGGAATCCATGATTTATTTCATCCCGAGCATGGGTATTCCCACCTCGGAGAGACAATTGTTATTTTTCAGATGGAACCTCCTGAAATCTGGTTCCGGACTCACTCATTTCGTACATTGGTAAATATTTTGTAATGTATTTCGGCCATCAGATGCTCTTCTGACCTCACACATTAGTGGGAATATGTTATACCACTACCTCCCGAGTACATATGTTTGTTGCACCACTACAGCTCGCATACATATGCATGTTGCACCATTACATCCTACGTATACTTGCAAAACTTGCAAAAAATAAGAAGTTGGAAGGAATTCGTTGAGATTACAGACTATTGGGTGGTTTCCCAACTAATCCACCACCTATAGCCCGTCACCCAACCGAATAACCATCCTTTTTTCATACAAAAGGAGGTGTTGGGGTCTCATTTTACATCTAGACATAAGAACAGTGAAACTATGCCTGTTTCACATCCCCTCCTTGCCCAAGTTATTGCAACCCTTTTGTGAGAAATGCCTCATCATTTCCCCATTAGCCCTTATTCCTCCATAAAAACTCATTCACTTCCCAAGAAGACATCAGAAGCTTGAGAGGATAATCCATACAAAGGTGCACTTGGAGCTTGGTGAAGAGGAACCCAGACCAAGTTTGTAGATCAGTAGTCGGATTTGATTGTAAAGGTATAATCATTGAGTTATTAATAAAAGAAATATTTTTTCTCTTCCAAATCATGGTGTACTGAATTCTTTTATTGGTTTATGTTTTGACATTCTAACACCTTACCCTAATTTTTATATGAAATAGCATGCTTTTAGTTTTCTGTTTGTCAATATTTGAATGTAGTTCAGCCTTGCGAGGAGGCGTGTATTCAGGAAAACTTCCAAGCATGAGGGGATCATCACCGGACGCAGAGTAGAGGTATAGTTACTCGATCTCCCTCATATTTTCTTTTATTGTATGAGTTTTAGTATGTTTGAGGTAGTTTAGAGAAGTAGTTTACTTTTAGACAGTTGATTGATCTGCCTACATTATGAACCCTGGTGTAGTCATAGGGGGGTTTTCCTGCTAGCACATACCACCACAGGTGGTTGAGGAATATACGGCAGTGGAGAACTTTAAGTCAGGGTGTCACCACATGTATGTACAATAAAATAAGGACTAAGATAAACAATGGCTACTAACACAATACATATTAATGGAGGAGGATATGGGCCATATCATGGTCAATTGGGATGATGAGTGGAAGATTCCACCAGCAGAAACAGGGCCCTCTAAGAAAAAAAATATTCAGGAGATAGATGATGATGATGAAGAAGGAACCAAATAGGAAAAAGGAAATGGAACAAAAGGAACCTCATAGAAGAGATCACCGTGCACAAACAAGAAGAGGAAGGAACCAAAGACAAGGAAATCTGAACATCAAAGGCCACAGTGCAAAGTCATCAAGGAAGTGGTTATCCAAGACTTAACAGAGGAATATTTGGACAAGATATGAGATAAGGTGAAAGAAGTCACCAATGAGGCTTTTCAATGTGCAACACAACAATAGGAAGAGATGCATAGATGGATGCAGGAGCAGATGGCCAAGTTGTGATAATTACTAGAAGCAACCAAGATCGCGCTAGTGCAACAAAAAGAGGAAGAACAAACAACTTCAAATAATGGGAAGGCAGGACCGAAAACCTCTCAGTCAATATTAGTAGTTGGTGAATGACGATTGATCAAGAAAGCGATAGGGGCGGTAGAGTTCCCCACCACGGAGATGAAAGAACGGGAAAGGGAACTAGGTTACATTGACTTAGTGTTATCTCATCTTCCAATGGATTTCTTACAAGAATTACAGCTGAGCATGATGCAAGAGATGAGCTTTCACATAGAAAATACATCGAGTGAGTTAGTTAAGGTTACAACCAAGAACATATCCTTGGAGATGGATTTCAGTAAGGTCAAGCATGAGCATGATGAGGCTGCATAGAATATTGAAAGAATACAACATGAATTCGAGAAGGTATACCAAGAACTCCCAGAGGCTCATCCAGAGAGAGAGGCCCCAATCGACTAAAAATTAACAAAGATCACTCAAGCCATTCAAGGCTTCCACACATGAATAGTCGACCTAGAAGAACGTATGACACCGAGCACTCCACCTAAAGAAACGGAGAAAAGGGAGAAGACAATGACAACAATAGTGGAGAACATAAAGACTCTAGAAACAAAATGTGCTCAACTTTATACATAAGCTATGGGTTTCTAGAAACAACTCAATGAAGATAGGGAGCAACAAAAAATCAACCAGAAGATC
>JASDQU010588801.1:28624-47104 GCA_032191745.1 Picea mariana
TTGCCTCCTGTGAGTGGTTGTCACCCCCCACAGGCACGCACATATGCATGCTTGTTCTTCACATAGTTGCACATCAATGTGCGGCTGTCAAAGAAACAGATGTGCATCAATGCGCATCTGTCACACCCACAAGCATGCACTTGTTCGCTACACAGTTGCGCACTGGTGCGCAGCTATCAGAGAAACAACGGGCACAGTGCGCAGTTGTACTTTGAACAGGTGTGCATTCAATGTGCACCTATTTTCCTCAGTCACGTTCCCCCATGTGTGGTTTTCCTCTCCATAGCCGCTCCCCCCAGCGTGGGTATCCTTCGATCGCCCGCACATTAGGGGGCCCACCCTCACAAAATCCCACAGTACGGCCATCCATACGACCCTGCCCCGAAAAGAAACCCTAACTACTATGAAGGAGGATGAGACCACTAACTTGGCTCTCGCAAATCTTGGATTGATTTGATCGAACTCCCAGAATCTCCAAATCCCCTTTAAAAACCTCTTGTCAACTCACTATGGCAGCAGGTACAAATGAGGTGGCATTGTGGGCCCTACAGCTATATATAGTCCCTTTTTCCAAACTTCCATGCTCAATTACAGGAGCTCAGAGCATCTATTTTTCGATTTTTCTTCAGCCACGGGATCGGGATCAGGATCCCACCACCTACACAGTCACATTCCCTAGGTCACCATCCATCCTTGGCCCCAGGGGAGACTTTTTCTCACATCACACCCAGGTACGCATGCTCATGTTCAAAATTATCAAATAATTCTTATATGTTCTTTATCTTCAAATATTGTTCACGTTGGGTATTTGGTTTTCATGTGTGCAGGTACTCGGTCACCACAAATCAATAAATACCCTTCAAGTATATGATCGACCCTGGCATGTAGTCATTCCCTCTAAATACCAATTTCATCTCCCAGTCACACCCTCTTACATTTGCCTATAGGATCCTCACATTTGGCTCTGCAGTACTATCACCTCCACTACATTTCAAGTATTGTCACCCGGTAGCACTCTCCCCCGCATGAGTTGTCCCATTCATAGTCCCCCTTGGTACTTTGACACTCATCTTGCCTTCACCCCCTAGGGATGGGAGTCCTGATAGTTTTACGCATGTTTGAGAATCAACCACATACTCCTTCTTCTCATTTTGCTAGATTTCCCAATGGACTCCCAGGTTCTCTCATCATGGTTTTAATTTGACTGCACCATCGCAATATCATTAACCTTCCAATTCCTCCACAATCAGTTTGCCCATCTGCATATTTCCCTCCATTCATTTACCTAATACAAAAACCCACCCATGGGGGGCCCACCCTCCACCAGCTCTCCATACAACTTGCACCCTCATAGGCCAAGCCATATTGCACTAGGGAACCTATTTCTATATCTACACACTTATCCCAACTTATTCTTTATTCATTCGGTAATTGTACAAAGCCTTTGTTTCCATCATTTACATAGATTTTTGTTGTCTCCTTTAGAAACCTTCCTTATCCGGAAAAGCAACCCCTGTCGCCCTTGGTTGGGGAATTCCCTTACCTTCTACTCTTGTTGACATCATCCATAAACCTTGAGTATCCCACATTCCATGTACCCTCAATCTTTGATTTTTTCCACTTTGTCACACCTCTGGCACAATTTAAACCCACGTCTAGTCGTCCCCCTAACGCTAGATCTAGTTTCACGGTTTTTGCCACTCGTACTTCACATCTATCCCCAACCAAGGGAAGTCTTGAGTCTCACTGCATCTTGACTTCACCCATGTTCCTCATCAGTTCCTAAACTCATCCAGTGGATTTCATGAAGCCCTTTTCTTCTTGGAGTCACGTCTCCCTCTCTCTCAACATCAACACAGTTTCCAAAAGGGCGACAGTATCTTGACTCTCATTACCTTTACAATGAGGAGTCTCGAATGGCACATGGAGAACCATCATTGCTCCCTACTATCATTGACCCCCATAACATTCAACTCCAACACAATCTCATGTTATGATGGATCTTACTTTGCGATTATTGTAGTTGTTTTATACTAGTCGAAGACCTCTGAAATTTGTTGGGCCATCAATGCCTACAAGTCATCGACACTTCTTACAAGTGTCATCGTCTATGATCAGAGTATGTTCACCATCAGAATTGTCATCTTCCATCATCAAAATGCCTCGGAGGGCACTGCAGTTATCTACATCAGTATACAGCTTCAGTTACTATCTTACACATTTGAGTTACATGACATGAGCATGGGGCATGCTCGCCTTGTTTGTATATAGTTTTTATTTTCCCACACCTAGAGAAAGGTTTGGGTGCCACATTTTACCCTCTCTCTCCAGCGGATCTCTCTTGCAGTTTCTATCAACACTCTTTCTTACAATGGTACTCTCATTAGAATAAACATTGATGTATTCTGTCTATACATATGCTCCTAACCCCACACATCAGGGGCATATGTTATCACTGAAATTTCATCCACAAATGGTTACAGGAATCTAGCATCTCCAAACACCTATTAGTTCACCTACAGCCCCAAAAAATCATTTCCAAAAGGCACAAACTATACAACTAGTTATAAAATTGACATGTGTAGAAACATTACAAGAAGCGTGTGCACGTGCTCAAGTCAAAAACACAGGAAAAGTGCACATGTGCCCGATGTGCGACTGTGTACGAAAAAAACCGCGCACATTTGAGAACAGCACATTTATGGTTCTTGTCAGCCCCTCACCCACTTCTGTTTCATCTCCCAAGTCGATTTGACCCTCAAATCTGAGCTGAATCTGAGTGGGGGATTGTTCAAAGACCTAAGGGTGCCCTAAAGGGCCCCTTGTTCACACTAAAGACCGGTTGGATAATGACTCAAAGATTTTCTATAAAAAGAGGCCATGGGTGCACTATGAATTCAAGAATCTCATTGTATTGTTATGTTGCATCTATTCTCCTACAAGGAACCTCTTTCCTTCTTGCATCATACTAGCATCATATCATTAAGCTATTCACCTCACCTCTTGAGGGAATAAACTTGGATTTATTCACCATTTCCTTTCTAGTTTTCCATTTGTAAGAAGAGCTCTCACATAGGGGATTCAAGAGCCCTCCCTTCGAGGAAGAGGGGATCCATAAGTCCCCCTTTTTCTTTGGTGTTTTCCCACTAATATAATCTATCCATTGGTGGCATGAATATTGGTCAATTGTTTGATTGATTTTGGTTCTAATTTCCTTGTGCATTTTAGTTTCATTTCTTTAGTTGTTCTTAGCTTAGTTGTTTGTTTATTTCATGTGATTGAGTCATTTGATTCATACACTAACTTATGTCATGTTCAGCTGACCCAAATGGACTTGCAAGTGTCTCTCTTTTTCCCATTCAAGTGGCGAAAAGGATAAAACACAAGGATGTTGCAACTTCGGGAGTGTTTTCAGAGAAGGAGGTGATAATGAGAGTGCAACGGCTCGAACTGATTTACTCTCAATCTAGCTTACTCTATGAGATTTTTCCACATGCGCCACGGTCCATCCTTGACAAGGCCAAACAAAAGTCTGGACCACATGTCAACTGCATAGTGGGCTTAGCACAAGGAAATCCCACCGATCTATTGTCAAATCAATTGCAAGAATTGTTGATACAACAGACGACAGCCATCCAAACCTCTAGTTCAGTTGTTCCCCCTACCCAAATGTCGGACGTACATAGTGTGGAATCGACGAACCTGAAGGCCAACCAACAACCTAAAGGAAAGAAAAAAAAATGGAACAAGAAGGGTAAAGGGGACAAAAAGTCTAATAACAATGTCGGTGGGGGAAAAACAGAGAAAATAAAGTCGAAGTATCTGTGTAACCTTTGCACGGAGGACCACCCGACTCACTTGTGCCCTCGACTTGCAAAGGCCCGGAATCTATTGGTACATAAACAACCTATTGTGTTGACAAACCCATTTCAACGTGGGAAAAACATGTATCAAGCCTCCGCATTTTTTAGCACGGAACGGGGCAGTCAGGGACCCCCCGCGTCTACTGGTAAGACCTCGGTCGTGAATGTTTACATGTTGAAAGGTGACACTCATATAGAAACCAGGTCTCGAGATTACAGAATTTCGAAATCTATCGAAAAGGGTAAAGAAGCCACAAACCCACCACTTCCTCTCCAGATTTAGAAGACGATGGGAGAAACAATGACACGCATCCCCAAAGGTGCATTCAAGAAAGCTTCTCATAATCTGAATGCGAGGGTTTCCCAGAACTACTATGTTGTGGAAGATTTGGCATAAACCCCTTGCGCGATGTCTGCGTTGGAGGTCCTCCAGAGTTGCCCTTCACAGAGAAAGGCTTTTTTATCTGCCCTGGGATCTACAGATACTTGTAACCCGGGAGAAATCGTTCTCGATCCAACCAACTTGAAACCTCGTCTTCCTTAGCACATTTCGTTTCAGTTAGTAGTGGCTTACACCACGTAATATTTTACTCGAAATATCTTCCATACTATGGTTGACGAGGGTGCCTCAAATTACGTGATTTATTTGGCATGTTAGAAGGCCATTGGCCAACCCGTTTTGTCTCTATCACCTACATTGCTTACGATATTCGACGGTCGTTCATTCAGACCACATGGAATCATTCCTTCTTTCCCCATGTAGTTAGGAGGGAAGACCGTGCGCGTCAAAGTTAAAGTGGTCGATGCGCCTCTTAACTACAACCTTTTGTTAGGAATAAGTTGGACCTATGCAATACATGCAGTGGTTGCCACAGTTTTTCGGGTCTTGTTGTTTCCACACAAGGGTCGAATTGTGACCATTGACCATTTTTCCTTCTCCCGTCCTAACCCTTCATCCAGGGAATCCACGGTCCTAATGATTGATAACCCTTAGCCTGGCACCGTCAAAGTAGGCGTTGGTTTGTTCCCATCATTGATGGGTACTTTCGATTACCCGCCTCTTTCTAGCGATGCCAATATTATATCGGTTTCCCCCGACCATCCTAGGGATGAAGTTTTTCAAATGTCGTCATTCTGAATGACTTACTTTCATGATCCCTGGAATATTCCTTCCCCATCGGCCTCAATGGAAGGGATAGGGAATTATGGCATGGACATGCCCTTGTCCGCGGCAACAGTTGCTTACAACATTGTCCAGCAAGCTTCGACCAACCCCAATTCGACTCTCGCACAGAAGTTAGATCTTGTTCTTAAGCCTATTTGGGATCAAGGTTCTCTTGCCACTACAGATTATTTAGACCTAGTCTTTCCCTTAGATGAGGTGATTCTTGAGGCATTTAATGGTCTAGACAGACCCTAGGATGATCTCCATCACAGATCTTATTTCCTCCCGGAGTTAAGAAGAATAGAGGCAGGTGAATTTGCGTTGACTATGAATAGAGATAGGTCTCGCTAATCCTCTGGATACACACGCATTTTACGTCAAGGGTAATATGGTGAGTATCATTGAAGTGATCCCTATTGACATCTCCAGAACCCTTGGCGTCGTGGAGAATTTTTTCGTCAGAGCGGACTACTCCCCCGAAGAGATTCAAATTTATACGGAGTTGTTTAAAGAATTCCACGACGTTTTTTTCTGGTCTTACGAGGAAATGTTGGGCATAGACCTAAGAATTATTGAACATGAGATAATGACTTATCCTGATGCCAAGACAGTCCAACAGAAGCTTCATCCGGTGAGTCCTCGGAAAGCGATGTCGATTAAGGCTGAAGTAGAGAAACTTCTTAAAGTCGGTTTTATCTACCCTGTGCAGTTGACGAAATGGGTGTCAAACCCTTCTCTAGTTAACAAGAAACCGGGTACGATTCAGATGTGCATGGAATTCCTTGACTTGAACAAGGTCTGTCTGAAAGTTAATTTTCCCACCCTATTCATCGATTATATTGTTGAGGAATGCGCAGGCTACGAGGTTTTTTCATTCATGGATGGTTTTTCAGGATACAACCAGATTCAGATCAAACCCAAAGACCAGCATAAAACAACTTTTATTTGTCCTTGGGGAACATTCACTTATCGTAAGATGCCTTTTGTCCTGGAGAATGTTGGAACCACTTTTCAATGGGCCATGTCTTTTTCTTTCCACGACCTTAGACATATAGTCGAGGCTTATCTTGATCATCTAGCATCATGCTCTCGCAAGAGATCTGATCATCCCACACACCTCCAACTAATATTCAAACGATATCAATACTATCATATTCACTTGAATCCTAACAAATGCAGTTTCTTCATGACGTCAGGTCGTCTCTTAGGTTTCATTGTTTCGAGAACAGGGATCATGGTCGGTCCTCTTAAGGTTGAGGTGATACTTCAATTGCCTCCCCCGTGTACAATACCCCAGCTTCAAAGCTTACAAGGGAAAGCAAACTTTCTTCGGCGTTTTGTCATGAACTACGCCGAGAACACTAAAGGGTTCATGCATTTATTGAAAAAGGGAGTCCCTTTATGTTGGGACAAAGCTTCTCAACGGTCTTTTGAAGCGTTGAAACATGCCCTTATGTTTTCCCCTCTGCTCTGGCCTCCTGATTATAACAGATATTTCTTGTTGTACTTGGTCACTGCAGAGTCGACCATCGGCATGGTCTTGGTTCAGGAGGATAATCTTCTCAAGGATCATGTTATTTATTACCTAAACCAAGGCCCGGTTGGGCTGGAACTCAACTATTCCCATGTTGAGAATCTTGCTTTGGCAACAGTGCATGTTTTCCAACGGTTCTGTCATTACATTCTACTTCGCAAGACCACCGTCATTGTCATTGTGAACTCATTTCAATATGTGCTAACACGATGGGTCATTAACGGAAAGATCAGTAGATGGATTGTAATCCTCCAGCGTTTTGACTTGGATTTTGTTTCCGCGAAATCCAAAAAGTCATTGTTCTTTGCGGAACTTATTTCGAAACTTCCGGTTGAATCTAGTGATGACACACCTGAAGAGTCGCCTATCAAAGGAGATATTTTTCTGATCACATCTTTGGACCTCTGGTATGGAGATATACTATTCTGTCTCCAAACTTTGAAGTTCCATGTTTCTACTTCCCACGATGAGCATCGACGAATTTGCCATCAGGCACGAAAACATCTCATACTTGATGACACTTTGTATCTTCGAGATGTAGATTGAATTCTTCATCAATGACCTATACAAGAGGAATCTGAGCTCATTCTGAACGACTGCCACACTGGAGAATGTGGTGGTCATTCGTCTGGGTTGGCAACAACCCAAAAAATTCTACCTATCGGTTACTTTTGGCCTACGTTAATCAAAGATTGCGTTGAGTCAGTCAAGAAGTTCCACTCATGTCAGATCTTCTCTCGGAAGATGCGGGCACATCCTACTCCCATGTTTCCCATCATTGTTGTTGGCCCCTTCACTAAGTGGGGGATTGATTTTACTACATGTCACTTAGCTTCATAAAGGGGGCATCATTATATCATCGTAGAGGTAGACTACTTCACAAAGTGGGTCGAGGCTATGCCAACATTTAACAATGATGGAGAAACAACGACTCTCTTCATTTTTAACCAGATAGTAGCAAGGTTCGACATCCCTAAGGATATTTTCACTGACCATGGTCATCAATTCCAAAAAAAATCGATGTCTGAGTTAACATCAAATCTTGGATTTAGGCAAGAACATTCATCACCCTACTACCCACAAGTGAATGGTCATAAGGAAGTTTTGAATAAGTCTCTCAAGACTATTCTTCAATGAACGATCAATTCTACCAAGTCAAATTTGCATTTGATGTTGCACTCCACATTGTGGGACTACCGAATGTTTGTAAATACTGCCAATGGTTTCTCAACTTTTCAACTCGTATACGAGTTGGAAGCCGTCTTTCCTATTGAGTGTCAGATCTCGTATTTAAATTTGGCAGTGCAGTTACTGCAAGAAACTTCACTGTTTGAGGAACGTCTATTATATCTTGAGCAACTCAATGAGAAATGTCATGATGCAGCCTCGTCTAATGAGGCTCATAAGCAACTAGTCAAGTGTCAATATGATCGGTTCGTTCATCCTTAGATTTTCTCCGAAGGCAATCTTGTCATGGTCTATGATCAAGACAAGGATCCCTTGGGGGTAGGAAAGTTCAAACCCATGTGGTTCGTACCTTTCATCGTGAAAGAGGTCTTAAAGAAGGGCGCTTACCGTCTGGTTGACTTTGAGATAAATTCCTTGGCGAAGCCTAGAAATGGGCTCTACCTCAAGAATTATTACTCTTAGGTTGGTCGCTTGGGTGACTTCTTGTACATATCTATATTTCTTATACATTTTTTTGTCTTTTTCATTTTATGGGCGTGTAGTTATTTATGTCTTCCTTTTTACTGTGGAAGATTTCAAGTGAATCAGAGGTGTTCTTTGGGTTCGCGGACAATGCTAGCTGACACACTCGAAGGCTTTCTTCCGCAGCTTGGGTGATTTTCACACCCGGAGGCCAGTTTCTATATTCCGAAGGTATATGTCTAGGTGACTCCACAAATAATGTCTCTGAGTACAGTGCATTGATAGAGTTACTTCGTGATGCTTTGTCACATGGAATTTATCACCTCCGGGTCTACTTGTATGCTCAGTTGTTTGTGTCCCAGTTAAACAGAGTTTACCGCATTTATGATCCTACTTTGCACCGATGTTTCCTTAGGTACGTCTCTTAGAACGTTACTTTGATTACATTATGTATATCCATGTTCCTAGGAGATTAAATCAAATGACAGATACTCTAGCTAATCAATTATTAGATTGGCATGTTGCACACACATACACATGTACATACATTTGTAAAAAATGTGATCCATAAGACGAATAAAGATGTAAATAAATATATGTCAAAATGTCAAGAGTACATAGGTGGGCGCAAATTCCTCAAAAATAAGGTTCGGTATACATAACGGGGATTATGCCCTTAAAAATAAACAAAAGGTTCCCTCAGCACATAACATTCTAGCCTATCTAAGCTCGAGGCCTATTGGACCTGCTGTAGTGAATGATGGTATTGGCCAAACGTCGAAAAATATTGACCCAAGTTCGTGGCACCCCCACTACATGAGGTTGCATGGAAGGCAGGAGATCCTCGATCTCGGTCATAGGAACTGTACGAGTGAGAAAGGTGAGGTTCCTCTCCACCCGCCTCAAAACTCTCTCAGCCTCTCTGGCTGGAGGTTCCCCTGTGACTATTGGTCCCGCCTCTAGTCGAGGACGACGTCGAGTCCTCGTGAAGTCCGTCGGGCGCACCGGTCCCACATCTGTACATAACAGATACAAAATTCAATACTGTAACACATATAAAAATGATATATATATAATAAATTAAAAATTAAATAACATTAAAAACATATACCTAGCTCTCCTCTCTCCTCTTCGGGTGGTATGGGCATGTCCGGATCTCTGGAGAAGTTAATTCCAGCGTAGGGGTAGTTCTCTATCGTTGGAATCTATCGTGCCCACCAGTTACTTGGTCCGAGTGGAAGTTCGTTTCATCCTATGAAGATCCCGGAATCAACTTCTTTAGCAAAGGTGATTTTTTACCTTTTGGTCAATTTTCAAAATGCAATGGTAAAAATGAGCTGTCAACTTCTATTTATAGACATTTTGGCCCTTTTTGCCACTTTTTTGACCCCCTTTGTCATTTTTTCTAGCTTGGAAATAATTTAATTCCTTCTCGATTTTCTTATTGGATGTTATGATACACTTTTTCTTTTGGTTTGGTAACATTTTGGGAGATGGATCACTTTTAAAGGTCCTTTGGTAAAAGTCGTTTTTTCCAACTTTTTGCATGTAAGTTAGGATTCCACCTCCACTTTTTGCATCTCGTTGTATTTTCTGCTTTTCCATACGATCAATCCCACTGAAGTGCAACACGAAACCCTCATTGTTTCTTTAGAAGTGTCATAATTAGGTGGTAGAGACTACCTTTACATGGATGCCCTAGATAGATCCTTGTTGCATTTTGGTGTCCATTCTATCTGTAATGACTATAGGATCGAGATTCCTTGTCAGTCCTATCATGATTACGAGATTGAGCCTCATTCTTCTGATGTACCATCACTCTTGGCCTCACCCTCAGGACTCCAAAAATGAGCATGTTTTGTTTTCTTTCAAGATCGCTTTGAAATCCGAAAGCAACATCCGACAAGACTGCATTTATGCTTTTCGATATTGTCCAGATTAACTAGGAAAAATAACCTTCTAGAGTCTTCTTTAAGCCCTTTTCAGACTCTCTAAACATGAAAATATTGTCGAGAGATCTTTTTTCCCTTCACGCTCGCCAAACTCAAATTTGAAGGCGCGTTTGTCTGATTGTAGTTTACCTTTTTTTTAGTTTGGATGGTCAATTGTACAAACAAAGGTATACTCTAGGAACTTTGGTTCGCTAGAAGATTATTCTCATGTATAATTTTAACCCTTTTTCAGGCCTAAGGGACTAAATTTACGAAAAAGGAACATTCTTCTTGGTTTTGGTTTATCACCTTTTTCGGGCCTTGGAGATTACTTATGAAAAAGGAACCCCCACGGATTCCATAGTTAATCTCTTTTCAGACACCCTAAAATTCAAAATATTGTCAAGTGACCTTGTTCCTTCACACTCATTAAATTGGTCCAGAAGAACATCTACTGGCATGAGTTTACCCCTTTTTCCGTCATGTAGATTATGGAGGAAAAAGGTACGCCTTGGGAGATTTGTCTCACTGGGAGAGTTCTTCTCAGTAAATTTTATAATTTTTTGAGCTACGGGGACTAAAATCAGAAAAAGGATGTGAGTCCATAGTTAAGCTCTTTTCAAACTCTTTAAAATTGAAAATATTTCCGAGTGATCTTGTCTTTGTCACAATCGTTAAAATGGTTTTGAATAGACGTCTTTTCGGTGTCGATTTACCCCTTTTTCGAACCGACTAAACTATCTCTGAAAAAGGTACTCCTTGGAGTCTCCTTTTACATTTTTTCAGACTCTCTAAACGTGAAAAAACTACCGAAATTACCTTCTATGGGCTCGTTAAAAATTACATTAAAGGGGGTTTCATTGTTTCTTGTTAATCGCATTTTCATCTCTATGTCTTTGGCCTAATGTCGGCTCCATTTTGCTCTCAATTGAACCTTTGAATCATGCCTTATACGCAATCCTTGTAGCACTTTGACTCTACGCCCTGACACCTTGACCCATGGAGGAATTTTCCCCGAGTGTCCTTTTCCTACACATGTCTCCTTTCTTTAAGCATTAGTGTGTTCCTTGCACCTGGAACTAGTATGCTTGCTTGCGACACTCATTCCTCCTTTTTAACGTAGCATTTTTTTATGCTTTTTCAAGCTCTTTAAAATTTGAAAAAGACCAAAAAATAAAAATAAAAAACCCAAAAGAGGGGACGGGAAATATATATTCTTTTTTTGGCAGCACAATGAGTCGCCCTTGGACAAAGCACATCCTTCCATTTGTTCGTCAAGCATTCGGGTATAGTATTACCTTAGGAATTTATTCTCACAACATAGATTTGTGTCCTCCTCCATTTGGTTACTCTTTCAAACACATGGAGAGTTCGCATTGCCTCTTGCTTCGTGAACTTATGTCAATGTGATGCTGCCTGAGTTTGATCAGCTTTCATGCTTTTGTCCAAGGGAAGTTTCACCCAACCTGAGTCAGCCTTTCTATACTTTGTCTCTTGACCTCATGAGTCGGCCATCTTGAAATTCCAATCAAGTCCTGATTCAAAATCAATGAAGTTCTATGCCTAATCATCGAGATCCTCTTGTCGTTTCCTGACGAGTCGTCAAATACCTCTGGGTAGTGAAGTCATACACTCACATTGTACTCCTACCCAAGTTTTGAAGATCATGAAGTTGTTGCTCGAGCTATGAATACCTCATCTCCAACCATCAGGAGTTATTGGCTTCTTGAAGATGCATACTATACTTGTATATATTTGATTTTGAGATGTAGATTCATTTTGTATTTCTCGTGGATACACTTTATATAGTTATATGACATGGATATGTAGTGTATTTGATTGGAATCCATGATTTATTTCATCCCGAGCATGGGTATTCCCGCCTCGGAGAGACAATTGTTATTTTTCAGATGGCACCTCCTGAAATCTGGTTCCGGACTCACTCGTTTCGTACATTGGTAAATATTTTGTAATGTATTTCAGCCATCAGATGCTCTTCTGACCTCACACATTAGTGGGAATATGTTATACCACTACCTCCCGAGTACATATTCTTGTTGCACCACTACAACTCGCATACATACGCATGTTGCACCATTAAATCCTACGTATACTTGCAAAACTTGCAAAAAATAAGAAGTTGGAAGGAATTCGTTGAGATTACAAACTATTGGGTAGTTTCCCAACTAATCCACCACCTATAGCCCGTCACCCAACCGAATAACCATCCTTTTTTCATACAAAAGGAGGTTTTGGGGTCTCATTTTACATCTAGACATAAGAACAGTGAAACTATGCATGTTTCACATCCCCTCCTTGCCCAAGTTATTGCAACCCTTTTGTGAGAAATGCCTCATCATTTCCCCATTAGCCCTTATTCCTCCATAAAAACTCATTCACTTCCCAAGAAGACATTAGAAGCTTGAGAGGATAATCCATACAAAGGTGCACTTGGAGCTTGGTGAAGAGGAACCCAGACCAGGTTTGTAGATCAGTAGTCAGATTTGATTGTAAAGGTATAATCATTGAGTTATTAATAAAAGAAATATTTTTTTCTCTTCCAAATCATGGTGTACTGAATTCTTTTATTGTTTTATGATTTGACATTCTAACACCTAACCCTAATTTTTATATGAAATAGCATGCTTGTATTTTTTTGTTTGTCAATATTTGAATGTAGGTCAGCCCTGGGAGGAGGCGTGTAGTCAGCAAAACTTCCAAGCGTGAGGGGATCATCACCGGACGTGGAGTAGAGGTATAGTTACTCAATCTCCCTCTTATTTTCTTTTATTGTATGAGTTTTAGTATGTTTGAGGTAGTTTAGAGAAGTAGTTTACTTTTAGACAGTTGATTGATCTGCCTACATTATGAACCCTGGTGTAGTCATAGGGGGGTTTTTCCTGCTAGCACATACCACCACGGGTGGTTGAGGAATATACGGCAGTGGAGAACTTTAAGTCAGGGTGTCACCACATGTATGTACAATAAAAGAAGGACTAAGACAAACAATGGCTACTAACACAATACATATTAATGGAGGAGGATATGAGCCATATCATGGTCAATTGGGATGATGAGTGGAAGATTCCACCAGCAGAAACGGGGCCCTCTGAGAAAAAAAATATTCAGGAGATAGATGATGATGATGAAGAAGGAACCAAATAGGAAAAAGGAAATGGAACAAAAGGAACCTCATATAATAGATCACCGCGCACAATCAAGAAGAGGAAGGAACCAAAGACAGGGAAATCTGAACATCAAAGGACACAGTGCAAAGTCATCAAGGAAGTGGTTATCCAAGCCTTAACAGAGGAATATTTGGACAAGATATGAGATAAGGTGAAAGAAGTCGCCAATGAGACTTTTCAATGTGCAACACAACAATAGGAAGAGATGCATAGATGGATGCAGGAGCAGATGGCCAAGTTGTGATAATTACTAGAAGCAACCAAGATCGCGCTAGTGCAACAAAAAGAGGAAGAACAAACGATTTCAAATAATGGGAAGGCAGGACCGAAAACCTCTCAGTCAATATTAGTAGCTGGTGAATGACGATTGATCAAGAAAGCGACAGGGGCGGTAGAGTTCCCCACCACAGAGATGAAAGAACAGGAAAGGGAACTAGGTTACATTGACTTAGTGTTATCTCATCTTCCAATGGATTTCTTACAAGAATTTCAGCTAAGCATGATGCAAGAGATGAGCTTTCACATAGAAAATACATCGAGTGAGTTAGTTAAGGTTACAACCAAGAACATAGCCTTGGAGATGGATTTCGGTAAGGTCAAGCATGAGCATGATGAGGCTGCATAGAATATTGAAAGAATACAACATGAATTCGAGAAGGTATACCAAGAACTCCCAGAGGCTCATCCAGAGAGAGAGGCCCCAATCGAATAAAAATTAACAAAGATCACTCAATCCATTCAAGGCTTCCACACATGAATAATCGACCTAGAAGAACATATGACACCGAGCACTCCACCTAAAGAAACGGAGAAAAGGGAGAAGACAATGACAACAATAGTGGAGAACATAAAGACTCTAGAAACAAAATGTGCTCAACTTTATACATAAGCTATGGGTTTCTAGAAACAACTCAATGAAGATAGGGAGCAACAAAAAATCAACCAGAAGATCCAGGCTACGTAGGAAAAGGTGCATAATTTCAAAGAAGCGATGGGAAAATTACCGCTAGCAGAGGTGGTAACAAAAATGAATGAGAACATAAAGTTGTATTCATAAATGAATCAACTAAGGGAAGAACATAAGTCTCGCACACAACAAATAGAAGTACTACAAGAAGAAGCATACAAAGTGACAATGACCTTAGCAACAACTCAAGGGATAATCAAATAGGTAGTTGTTGAAAGTGTCGAGAAGATGCAAAATCAAATCACTGCTAACACAGTTGACCAAATTTTGTAGAAGGAAATAGAGGTAAAGGGGAAGGCCATGACAATTAAAAAGACCTTTAGAAAATTCATGGCACAGTAGAAGAAGGCCTGAGTGGCTCAGGATGAACCACATGTGAGTGTTGGGGTTTTGTTGGATAGGAATTTTGGTTAAGTTTTGGCATCTACACTAGAATAATTCAAAGAAGAAAAGGCAGTTATAAGATGGACAAGAGCGCATGATGGGAGCGGACTTTAAGAATTCAAAGCACGTGATAGGAGGAAGCACGATGGAGAAACGAAAAAAAAAAGAGGCAGAAAATTGTTATAACCGTTGGGATTTTGGGAAATTTTGTCCACATTGTAACGATATTAGCCCTATTTTTATGTATAAATATGTAAATGGTCAGTTTAGATAGGGAGTTCAAGATATGAGAATTCCTTAGGGGTTTTGGGGTAAGTTGAGCCGAGTTTTGGAAGAAGTTTTGAGTTATGACTGAGGAATGAGACTTGCACTGTAGCAGAACGGATAAGAAGGATTGGGCAATGTTATTGTTGCATATTTTATAGTGTAGTGCACAACTCTAAGAAGATTATTAATGACTAATATATGAAGTCAATTGCTGTGGACATAGCCCAAGTTGGGTGAACCACATTAAACCCTTGTGTCGTGATGTGTTTGCATGTTGTGATGGTTATTGTTATTATGCAATGATGATAAATGGTTGAGTATGATGAATGTACTATGCATACATGTTGTTACAATGTCTCGCATTGAAGTAATTGGTAATTGAATGAATACAAAGTAAAGCAATGTCGCACACCGGGTATGTTGCACGATAAGTAATTGTTAACTAATGGAAAATATGCACATGAGTAGATGGTTAGTAAATACATGTTGAATTCCCTACTTCCCCTCATCATTGTAGAACCTTGGTTCATGCAGCCCCTCTAGATGCCTTGGGTGAGACATCACTTGCTCTGTAGGTGATTTCGAAAGGGCTGGTGTCTAATGGTTTTGTCGGTATTGATGATTAACCCCGGGTCTACCCACTAAATGCCAACAATCGAAATTAAAATGTTTAGTCAAGCCAAGCAAGATTTTATCTGAAAATAACAAAACACTCAATATTCTTGAAAAGCCAGTGTTCGAGTCATGCAAGGCCAAAAAATGGGTACAACATAGTTTTACTCTTTTGAAGGATATGAGCTCAAAACCCTTGAGAGAAAATAAATAACTAGATAACCCTAAACCTTTTCACTTTCGTTTGTAACCAAATAGCATGGATTTCTTTCAAAATGAAACTAAATCATATGATATCCAGCTGGAAACAAAATATACAAGGTTCATATAGTTGGAATGATAGAATTTGAGATTAGAAACAAAGCTTTATATAGAGCAACTTTAATCAACAAAGGGTCAATAAAACTTCTGAAGTTTCTAGAACAAGCCAAGAAGAAGACAAGAGAAAACATACTCACTAAACCAGTCAAGAAGAGCTATTTCAAAAATTATTACTGCAAACAAAAGAATATTCATTTGATGGGTATGAGCTAAAATAATCATACCTTACCCTAGTTCTTCAAATAAATTTGAAAAACAAGTGTCTTAGTTACCTCAACTACCACAATTGAGATTTGGAACATGAGTGTTACTCAACCAGTTTGAAATCCAAATGAAATTCCAAAACCCCAACACAAGGTGGTATACCTCAGTGAATGAATTCATGCATCCCATGCATTGAATGCATGGGGTGTCACGTTCTTCAAAAACAATTAACACATTAACTTTTTAATCCATCTCAGACTCCACTATCCACCATCAACAAATCACAAACCTAAAATATTTCCATGTATGTGAGCATTCACATGTTTTATAACCACATCAACAACCTCATAAAACTTCAGGCTCAAATGACAACCCAAGATTCACATCAACTTCATTATTCAAGTCTATTTAAAACCACATTCAAAGCAAATCATAGCTCAGAAAATACATATATTCAATCATCGATTGACACGGTATATCTAAGAGGTGGTCGACAACATCAACGTTGGGTTCATGTGCTATACCATATACAATATGCATCGAAAACTTAAAATATCGACCCTTTGATTACCACATGTAACCTTTCTTATATAGAACCAACACTTCCATATATATACATTCACAACATAATTATGATGACAAGTGATATTAAAATCAAAATCTTTTTATATATGGTAAACTATATGAACCTCCTAACATGTCAAAAAAATAAACTTGTTTTCCTTTTTAAGATCATATCATGTTATTAGGACTTCAACCATTATGACCTGTTTAAAACAAGATGTTATATGTTTGATGAGAGATATAGAAAAAGAAACTCTTTTATGACTTATAATCTCTACGTGTAATCCATAATAACATATTATGCGTGAAATGCATGGAGCATAAGAGATCTTTGGAGTTTTATGAACAAAACATTTTCCCTTATGTAATCAAATTGACAGTAGGACTCATAGTGAAACTGAAAAAGAAGGCATTATCTTTTCAGTTGAAACCATATCAGTAGATCGGTGATATTCAATCCCAGGGAATATTTGAAAATAAACTTCATTTCTTTCTCCCTATGGGGTCCCACCTATATTTATACTTATTATATCATAATAATAGAACATTTTAATTGTTCCTTGCAAATTTTTGCATCTTGGTGGATAATTTGCGAGTTTACGAGTCAACATCAGGAGAATCCACGGGGAAGACAACTTTAAGTTGGATAGAACTGAAGAATATTTGGTCTTACTAGAATCATAATTTTTAAGGAACCATCAATAATTTATTTGACATACTCCTTCAAAAGAAAATTGTATGGAGGGAAGATCAAGAAAGAAGAAAATGGGAACAACTTGCACATTGTGTTTCAACAAGAATTATGTAGGCATAGGAAACTACTACATAAGTAGCGTTATTGACCCAAAAGAAGATCATCTATGTTTTTCTGTTCTTATCAATTTCAAACCAGATCAACAAAATTTTGCAGTTAGCATGTCAAAATAAGTGGCTTAAGTAATCCAATTTGACTTAAACATAATGCCAAATAAAGCAAAAAAAATCCAGAACTGATAAAAATCCAAAAGAAAATCAGTTTTACAGATAAGAAAAGGAATAAACATAACCAAAAGAAAATATATATTGAAAGCATTAGAAATCTAATCAATCAAATAATTTTGGTTCAACATAATGTTTCAAATGTGAACCATTTGTAGTATATAAAAATAATCGCTCTTTCATGTCTTTTAATAAGTATGAATTGTTACCTATGACAGAGGCAATTTTGCATGGACCCAACCAAAGCTTCTTAAATTTGGATTTTTTCCCTTTATCAACATGTGCAAAATCCCAAAGCAACATTTTTTCATCAACTCTAAAAATCGCAGATTTATCCTTTTCATCAAAGTATTTCTTAACAATTTGTTTCCTTTTTCTTAGATTTTCTAAAGCATGGTTTCTTTGTTCTTCGAAGACAATCAAAGAATTTATTCTTTGAGAAATATGTGTCATGTTCAATTCTTCAGCTTGTAATGATCATCAAAGAGAGGTAAGTTCATGTTCTATAGGAATAATAACTTCATGGCCATATAAAAGTTGGAATGAAGTATGGCTAGTGCTAGATTTAGTAGTAGTTTGACCTACCCAAAGTGCATATGTGAGTAGTGTGTGCCACTGACAAGGTTTATCATCTATGATATTCCTTAAAAAATTTACCAATTTTTTATTAGTAGACTTAGCTTGCCCATTTCCTTGCAGATAATAGGTAGAATAAGTAAAATGGTTCACACCAAATTTACTAAGAAATTGAGTGAATTTTGTAGAAATGAAAGATGACCCATTATCATAAATAATTTCAATAGGAATACCAAAATGAGAAAAGATATTTGATTCCAGGAAAGAAATGGCATG